>JAJOOO010009408.1:0-19425 GCA_029582685.1 Solanum piurae | reverse complement strand
TGTCACTCCTGTTGTCAATCAGGTAGAGCGGACAATATTACTAACGGGCTGGAGTACTGTTACATATAATAATATTTTCTGATAGTGTGTTTTTTTTTGGTTAACTATAGGTGGAAATGCATCCAATGTGGAGGCAACGTAAGTTGAGATCAATATGTAGGGAATATGGAATTCATGTAAGTGCATATTCACCTCTTGGTGGTCCTGGAAATGCTTGGGGGACTACTACTGTTGTTGATCATCCAATCATTCAATCCATTGCCCACAAGCATAATGCAACTCCAGCGCAAGTAAGAACGAAACAAGCAAATTATTGAATTTTTTCGATGACTAGAACGAAACTAATTAATGTTGATGAATATTTTTAGGTTGCTCTAAGATGGGGATTGTGTCAAGGATCAAGTGTTATAGTGAAGAGCTTTAATATGCGAAGAATGAAAGAGAATATGGGAGCTCTTCATTTGAAATTAGATGAATGGGATTTAATTGACATAAATAAAATGGAGGAGAGGAAGATTATGAGGGGAGAATGGTTATCTAATCATACTACAAGCCCATACAGGACCATCCAGGAACTTTGGGATGGCGAGATTTAATTGTCTTTTTTGGAAGTGGCCTTTAAATTTGGCCAGCTCTGAAAATTGTATAAATATACAACATACATGTACTTGCTTGCTAGTTGCATAAAAGATCCTATACAATACTCTAATGTACATGCTCAATTCATTTTAATTTGTTTGTCTAGTTTTAACGACACAGTTTAAGAAAGTAAAAAAGACTTTGAATCTTACGATCTTAAATTAAATATATGTAAAATGTACCAAAATGTTATTTAATCTTATGGTCTTTACCATGTCATATGAAAAGCTGAAATTAAGACTGTTTTATTTAAGAAAATATATTTAGACTGGTTTAAAGTCGCCACTTAATTTTTAAGAAAAATCAAGAAAACTATTTTTCAATAGATTAAAACAGGAGAATCTAATGAAAATATTTAAAGGGGTTCGAGGTTCTTATTAGCACTTCGGGAAGGGTTTTAAAGCACCCGAAATGCCCGCTAACATGCGGTTATCCGATAATTAATTATTTGGCTAAAATATTTTAACTTAGCTTGAATTGAAAAAAATTGTATTATTTTAGTTAGTACCTTTTTAAGAGAAAAATATTAAAATATTATTCAAGTGAAATATTTTTGTAAACTTGTTTATTTATTTTTGAGTCAAGTAAAGATGAATAATTTAGTTAAGTAATTAATTCAAAATGGGTGTCTTTTGGGGAATTTGAATTTTTCGACTTTAAGATTAGCGACAAATATTAACAAACATATAAACACAATAAAATAGAGAGGGAAAGAGACTCGGGCCCAAGTTTGGTACTTCTGTCCGCCTGGACCAACACTTGGGCCTCATTTCATTTTGGGCCTTTGGCCCATTCGAGTCACCTGCACCTGTCCTAAACTTCTAACAAAAATAATAAGTGAAATGAGAAGGGCTTAGGCCCAAAGTAACAAAATACAGGTTTCGAAATTTGGGGCCTTTAAGCCCATTTTTCTTCTTTCGTATACACTAGATGTACACTAGTGTATACAAATTTGTATATCTGCTCCGAACCCTGTTCATCAAATTTTCGGGCGGATCTGACTCGATAAAGAATTTTGGGGCCTCCATGGCCCCCTTGGAAATGCAAAGATACAGTCCGTGAGGACTTGGACAGATTTCACATGCAATCAAAAAATGAAGATAAAAATTAGTACTCAATAATAATATTTCCAAACCATATTAACCAATCCCAAAATAATGATTGTATGGAAGGGAATTACAACTTAACACCTTTAAGCTAAAGAAAACAAATAAATAGATTGGATAACTATAGCAAACAAATGGCAGATTCCAAATAGAAGAGAAGGCAATTTAATCAGGCCCAAAATGATTCAATCAACCTACATGTTCTGTAAAATCTCATTTACACATTAATTGTAAACAACTAAGCCATAAAATCATTCTTTCATCTGTGTAGACTAGTGCAGAAACCAAATAACATGCAACTCAAACCAATGGCAATTGATCTTATACTAAAGAAAAATTAGCATGCTGTACACATCAAGAAATCAATGTCAATAACTAAAATGAAATCTATCTATAGAAGCCTAGAGATGCTAGCTTATCATACTAAAAAAAACAGAAATTTAGAGGTAGTGAATCCGCCAAATTATCTTAAGTAGAGGTAAAAACAAATGGCCATAAATAATTAAACAAGACAGCCCTATTTCTTAAACTAGTATGCTGATCATAAGCACGAATAAGCATGAACAAATATAATACATAAAGAGAATAGCATTGTTGAGCAATAACATCAGATAAGTGATTAAGCTAAACAACTATTTATACGCATGATAGATATTGCATATTAGAAAAAGACGGAAGGGTGATTTTCTGGAAAAAAGTAAAAAGTAACCTTGGACAAATCGATACACTTACAAGAGCGGAGCTATAATATCACGAGAAAAAAAAACCAAAGAAAAAATAATACCAATCCGACTGAGTAGGAATAGAGACTAGATACACTTATTACGCAAGTTTAAACTAGTAATAACAAGAATCCAATCACAATAAAAAGAACAAAAAGGCCGACAACCAAAGCTATGATCACATTCTTATCACACTAATGAAAAGCTAAACCAAACAGCATCTCAACACTTCACAGATATAAATCCAAAACACATTCAAGTTAAAGAGGCAAAAGGAAAAGTGTATGACCATTTAAAGAAGAACTAAATTATTCTAAGATTAGAAAGTTGGCATTTAAACAAAATAAAGAAACATTAAGCCAAATTAGCTACTCTAAACAGTAGGCTGATGCTAAAACACACAAGAGAACTAACACAAAAAGTGAAGAAGTATACCTTTTTCGGGGCAGCGAAGGAACAGTAACGAGTTGCGGACGACTTCACCACCGGAATACAACTCCAAGAACTCCGACGAGCAGAGTAGAGGTAAGCGAGAACAAGGAACTAAGCAAAAATCTGGATTCTCCCCCTACTTCCAAGCCTATTTCCTAAGTATATAGAACTATAAATGACTGATAATTTTCTGTATTTTCGTTTCTGTTATTGGCCTCTTTTCAACTTTTTTACCAACCTTTTTCGACTTTTTTCCTCTTTTTTGGTGTACAGGGAAACGATTATATATAGAAAGGAATAACTAGGGTTCCGAATTTAGGAGGGAAAAAGGCCAAAATCCGGATAGAAAAGGGTTCATTCCAAATTCAAATTTCAAAATTCTTTCACGATTAAGGAGAGACACTTTTTCTTGCAATTTTTGCCCCATTCCGAAAGAGGAAAGGGGAGAAAATGCGTGCCTTTTTCTCTGCTGTCTGCTACTGTACGAGTTCTGGGTTTCTTGTCGTTGAGTCGCTGGAGGAGAAAGACGTTGGTTCTGGGGTCGGGTCGGTATTTGGTACGATGTATGTATTGTTAGGAATGAATGGGTATTATGGTATTGTTATGTGTATGGGTGGGCTGGGCAATTTAGAAAGGGGAAAGATGGGCTGGGAAATGAGAACAAAGGCATGGGCTGCTGATTGAGAGAGTGGGAGGCCCAAAACGTTCTGAAAATTGAATTAAGGATGGGGTAAACAAATGGCTAAGCTTGCAATTAAATGATAGCCCAAACAAACTTCAATTATAACCAAATTGAATTAATGGATGTAGCCAAATTGATTTTGATTAATAAATTTGGCTAAAATTTACACAAGACGAAGTAACATTAATTAATTCATGAGCCTCTTAATTTCAACAAGATAAAATAATTAACTTAATTATAAAATAAATACTCAAAATATAAACTACTAATTTAGACAAGATTAATTTAATAAAGTATTTAGGCAAAACTAAATTCTTTTTTAGATGATTTTCGAATATTCATAAGATAAACTAATTACATATATAATTATATGAAATATATTTATTATTTATAAATCATGAAAATAGCCTAAGATCACCTAAAATGACTTTGAAAAGTATTTGAATTTTATAAAACTAATTATTCTAAATCGTTTGGGAATTACGAAGCTCGTGAATTAATTCCTATCGGGGAGGATCAAAATCGGGTGTCAACAAAGACGTTAAATTAAAAAAAAAAAAAAACAAATTTTCAAACGAACTAAAAAAGAAAGTAAGACAAACAAAGAGTACTAACTTATGATATACGGTAGGCCCTAATTAAGTGATACGGTCAGTACTTGTAGCATGATTGCTTAGAAAAAGCTTCTGATTAATTTTCTAGTCGTTGACTTAATAAACTTTGAGTCAATAGGGAAATTTCCTAATCAGCACTAATCCATCCATCCATAACCCAAAGGTTAAGGGCCATATATATCCCATTTGAGTTCAAGCATATGATATTTTATTCAACAAAAAGGATAACTATAAATGATTATTCGGAAAAATATAAATAAATTAATAAGATGCCAAAGAAAGTTTTCTCGTGATCCATTGACGTCAAACATTGAAATGATATTCTGATTATTTTTCTTCTATATCGATTATATAAATTATCATAGAGAATATGTTCATCATTTTGCGAAAATTATCAAATTCAGTAAAAATAAAAGGCCTAACCCATCAGTGACCCCCTAAATTTGGCACAAACTTTCACTTAGACACTTTAACTAAGCTTTGTTCATTTTAGACACCTTATATCACGTCTCGTTGTGTCATTTTGACACTTTTTGCTGACTAAGCATAGTACGTGTGCTACACGAATTTTGAGCGCGTCAGAGACTTTTTTTGTAAATATTTTCTTCTCCTTCTTCTTCCTTGCTTTCTCCCTTCCATCTTCTCCACTTTCTACCATCCTCCATCACCACGCAAGTTTTTTAAAAAATTCTACAATATTTTACTAGGTTACACTCTTTGATTCTTCCATCTTCTTTGAAAATTGAATTTGCATCTTGATTCATATTCAAAAACAAAATCGATTTCAAGGGAACAAAAAAAGAAATCAACTTCTTTCAAATGGAAAAACTGATTTACATTCTTACCTTCTCCATTGAAAATTAAATTGACTTCAAGGGATAAAAAAGAAATAAAGAACAACCTCCAATGAAAAAAAAAGAAATTTATTTTACATATCCTTCATTGTAAATCCTAATTGTAGTAGCACAAGAAATCATCTTCTTTTAAATGTCATATAAAAACTTTTCGATTTGGTTTGATTTCCCTTATTCTTCAAAACGTATTTTACTTTATAAACTAACCTATGTTCTTGCCTTTTTGATGGAGAAGAACAGATGAAGGGGAAGAAGGCGCAAGAAGAAGAAGAAAAGAGGTGGGGGGATGGGGTTTGGGATCTGGAAGAAAGTAAAATTGAGTTTTTAAAAAATAAAATAAAATTTCCACGTGTCACATACCAATTCGTTTATTTTTCCACATAAGAGGTGTCTGGATGTACGCACTTAAAATGTGGTTTTGAAAATATAAAAAGTGTCAAAATGACACAACGAGACGCGATATGAGGTGTCTAAAATGAACAAAGCTTAGTTGAAGTGTCTAAGTGAAAGTTTGTGCCAAATTTAGGGGGCCAGTGATGAGTTAGGCCAAAATAAAATAAATAATGATAAACAACTATCAATTTGTCGTTTCAATTGTCTGTTGTGTGAAAGATATCTTATAATTTAACGTGTTAATAATTCTACACATTCCTCTAATTCAGGGACTAGCTACATGTAAATTATGGGAGCCATCTGGGAAACATAAGGTACAAGATGACGTTGGACTTAACGCCTCAAACCTCTTACCAATAGAGCAGGATTGTCTTGACTGAATGAATTACACAAAAGACCATGTAGCAGAGACAACTTCTGTTTTGAACCGAACCGTAACCGATGACTCAAAAGTAATGATATTATAATTTATTAAGGGGATAAAATACAAATTCATTTACGAAGGTATTATTAATTTAACCAATAAACTGACTGATAACTGCAAAGCTAATATCAAACCTACCGAAATCTTATCGGTTAGGTTAGCAGTTTAGTACATTTAAAACAGATAACCGATAAAGCGGACCATTAAATACAAATATCCAACCAGCCCGATAAGCACCCGTAGCTCATGCAAAACAGAGCTTTAGATATCTGCAAAGGCGGTAGACAGACTTAATAGTCTGCTGAGTACCTTGATCATCGAGATACGGCAGGCAGTAATCTAGTCTTTGGCTGTCTCCACACTGTTACCCCTAGAAACATGTGATGTACCTTGCTCGATACACTGGAAAGCAGGAGAAAAAGTAAATAATGGTTTTCACTTATCTTAACCTCTCTTTCAACTGTGCAAACCCATCAGACAGCTCAGGTTTCAACTTTCCCAGAAGAAATCAGCAGTGACGATCAACAAAATTAACCACAGGGAAAGAAGAATACATTGGCAAATTACCTGTAAAAGATGATTGTGCAGCCAATCCAATGTTTGTGGAAACGTCGTCGCTGATATGTTTACCACTGTTAAACCCTGTCAATAAAGAACGCAGCACCCATAGGATAAAAATCGTTAACATTATACTTATAACAAGTCAATAATCTAACTAGAACCACAAGATTATGGGATGTAGTCTGTAAAAGTCAAATCAAATCGATCAGGCATGAAAAACTATATGAATAATAGTTATTTTTCTTTCTTTAAAATAATAAGTTAAGTAAAAGATCACTTATTAGACAACTTCCATACTAATGTCCAACTACAATTGTAGGGTGCTTTTTATTTATTGTAACTTGTGTCTTCAACACACCATAAGTTAAAATTCCTTTTTTGGTGCATGCCTTCAAATATATGCAAGTCAAGTAGTATAGAGAATTCTAGAAAAGAATTGACTCTCCCATAACTTGACAAATTTACATGAACTGCCTAGCAAGTCCCTCGTACCACAAGAAAATATACTACCCTCCCCCCCCCTTTTTAGCACCTTCCACTACCACACAAGAAAACAAAAAGACCAGCCAATAGCGAACTGAAACCTATTGACTTGGATGCCATGCTCAATTTTGGGGTCCCCTTCTTTCCTCTTGCTCTATTCATTCATCTGGATGAAGAATGGAACTGAAAGAAACGGACACTAGATTCAAACTCCAGATACAAGCTGGCTAGCTACAAGAACACACTATTGAAATAGCATCGTGCATCACTAGCTGCATTTAGGAGAATGTAGGGCATCATGCATCCAACGTTTTCAAATTGAATACGTATCAAATCTGCAATGACTGCATTTTAAGGGTGATAATAATACATTGCTTGATTATCAAGCCATTTTTATTTCGTATATAGACAGATTATAGGGCTTTCATCATACAGTTGTGCTCATTGAATTTGCTTACCACCAGAAAAACACGAAAGAGAAGAGGATCCAATACCAAGAAGACTTATAAATAGTCTGGAGGAATTTCTGACTTTTGAGCTTTCATTAGATACTACAGTAGGTTTAATGCAGATTAGGCTCTTACTGGTAGGTTGATTAGTCTTGATTTCTCTTCAGATATTTTCGTTTATGGGTCCTCAGACAGTTATATCTATGTAGAAGGATTTCCAAATTTTATGTTGATGTTGGGAAAGATAGCAAACACCATACCTGTGAGGTGAAGGAACAGAGATAGTCCTGTATAGTCTTCAAGTTAGTTATCATGTTATCTTTGTCCTGAAAAGAAATTCAAGAGAGGATTACCAGCTAAAAAAACAAGATAAGAAAATACAAAATATTCAGATACAAGTACATTATGTATCATATGTGTGCTTAGTAATATCACACGCATATACATATAGAAAGAATTGAAGCCAGATACAGAGACAGCAAGGGTGAAAATTTTCTTAATTTCTTGTAGATTGATGAGCTTTATGATATGTGTTCCAACTTTCTTTGATTCGTAAAATATCACAGTTCTCTTTACTTCTCTTCTGGCACTTAAGTCCATGCTACTGACAAGAATGACAAAATTGAACTGCCATCTCTTTTCCTTTTTCTTTTTTTTTGTGGGGGGCGGGGGTAGTGGTGGTGGGTGGACGGTGGTTATGGGTATAATGAAAAGGGAACTGTCACATCCCTAACTGATGACTAGAAGACAAAATGGTACTTCAATTAAGTATGAAAATAACCTCACTTGGATATATAAAAATACAAAAAAAGATGAAAGGATCATTAAATTTGTGATCTTCATAGGTAAGTTTAAACATCGTATGCATATGTTGTTTTCAAACTCAAGATATTTAATATTCTCTTTTGCTATAACTGGAAGAACTGATGCTTTGGAGAAAAGTAGGGAGAAACATAGACTCTGGTTAGTATATCTTCAAATTGGTTTTTCAACTTTCCAAATAGAAGGGAAACAGATCTTGAACAGTTTATATGCTGTAGTAAACAGATCATTTTTTACAAGACATTGCACCCTCTTTCTTACACATTCTTTTTGAATTATCTACATTTAATTATTGGAAAAGGTCTCCACCACTGTACCAGAAAGTTGAGGTCAGCTGGCCCTATCTACACATGTGCATAGATAAATCCAAAAAAATCAATTTCCTAGTAATTTAAACCAAAATACAAGAAGAGCATATGTGGATAATAGATGCTAAATATCCCAGGCAAACCTTTGCCTTCTACTGATAAGAACATGTATCACAGGTTTTGCAGAGATCATGTGCTACTATATCAAAAGCCACCTACTTGAATTATAATTAGGCCAAACCCATCAGTAGCCCCCTAAAGTTGGCACCAAGTATCACTTAGACACCTTAACTAAGTGATGTTCATTTTAGACACCTCATGTAGGGTTTCATTGTGTTGTTTCGACACTTTTTAACAATCAGCCAAAATATATAATGTGTGTTACAGTCGCGAATGACATGTAAAGTAACGAATTAAATGACGACATTTGTCATTCGTATTCAAAATAATTATTAACTAATGAATTTTGAGTAAAGATAAAAAAATGACCAATGAATCACTGACATGTGGCATTTTTTCCAAATAATTTTTAAAAAAAAAGAGGTTTGACCAATTAAAAAAAATGCAGAAGCAGCCCACCCCCACCACACCACCCCTACTGATTGTCATCTCCCAAAAAGTTTTAAGATTTGGAAGTGGACGGTCATTTCTCTGCTTTTTTTTTTGGTTTATTTTTTATTTTTTAAATTCTTTACTTAACAATAATTTGTGATTTACTTTATTTATTCAGATCTGAAAAATATTTCCACCCCTTTGTTCACCAGAAATATGGAGACCCACCACCGCCACTATTCTCACTCTCTCTCCCTCCTTCTATTCTACTAAATCGTATTTTATCTAAAATTAAAATTATCAAACTTTTTCAATATTTAAATCTTAAAATAGGTCTGTTCCTAAACTACTAATGGATTTGAATAAAAAAGTCAAACCTCCATGGAAGGAGTTTAAGCTTGAAAAATGGTGGGAGGTGGTGACTTGAGAAATGGAGAAGAGAAAATAAAATAAAAAATGGCTAAATCTAGACTTTCACACGTCATTGTTGAGTGTATCACACTCACTTTGACATGTCACCAAAAAGTGTTAAAATGACATGGTGGAACCCTATATGAGGTGTCTGAAATGAACATTGTCCAGTTGAGGTGTCTAAGTGAAACTTAGTGCCAACTTTAGAGGGCCACCAATGGGTTTGGCCTTATAATTATGTTAAACATTCATGTACAGATAATGATAAATAAGAGAACTCAAGAACTTGTGGAACCTGGGTAGGATATTTCTCACTGCATGTACGAGTCGCTACCCACTCTTCCAGCAATGCCTGCATGAAAGACACAACTTTGTCAAGAAGGTAAGACATGGGACTAAATATGAAAGCAGTTTTACTGCCTCAATCCTGCTTTAGGCAATGGATAATAATTGAGGATGATAATAATGGACTCAATTTCATTGCATATTGTATCAGCAGCAGGAAGGAGACAATTATATTTTTTTTGGGTAGTTTGTACACATAGCTCAGTTGCAGATAACTTTGACTTGTTTAATCAATGTGTAGTTTTGAAAATAAAGGATGATGTATAGTGATAAAACCTATAAATGATTTGGTATGTTCCAAATGAAAATTGCACTGCAAAAGAGGGGGAGGAGGGGAGGGAGTAAGACAATATTATGGAACATCCCACTATTGTTGCATACAATTGAGGTTCTCGTAAATTATTGGAAGCAGAAGTAGTAAACTCAGGAAGTAAAAGACTCCACATATATAAATGGTTGACTATTTCCATTTTGCTCTTCTGATAATGGATAAATCTTGCTTTAGTGGTTCTCTCTAATTAACCCCATCTCTTCCTGTTATTGACTGACAGCCAATAAAAAATCAAACAATTTAACTTTAAGAATGTAACAACTGAGAAGTTCAACGAGGAACACTTCACTACTTCAGTCGATGAATAAATCACATGAATCTTATAGTTTACATTATTATAATCAGCTAGTACATATAACCCAACCTCATTGCCTCATTGCCTTTTCCTTTCAAAGCTATCCATGAAATCTTGCTTAGTAGCTGTGGTGGACTAGTGTGAATGCAATGTATAAGATAACCAACATGAAAAGCATATTTTTTACTTCACCATTTAACAGGGAAAAAAACCCAGTGTGATCCCACAAGTGGGGTCTAGGGAGGGTAGAGTGTACACAGACCTTACCCCTACCATATGAGGTAGAGAGGTTGTGTCCGATAAACCCTCTGCTCAAGAAAAACATTAAACAAAAAAAATGTTGAGCTATTTCATGAAGCTAGTTAAACATAAATTGAGACATCAGTTTACAGTAAATAAAGGAGGAAAGGACAGTTGGGAGAAGTACTAGGGACATGAGTAAGGAAGGATGTAGAAGGAAAAATTTGTCGCTCAAAATAGAAGGTGGAACTGGGTACATTGAAGGGAAGATAATAACTTAAATCTCGACTTCAAACAGACTAATGTGCAGATTAGTAAGAAAACAATAGCTGTTCCAAACAGGTACATATATCTAAACTATATTTTACTTTGCCATCTCGAAGACAAGGCATAGAGAATTTGGATCAGCTCTTTATCTTGATCTATTTTAGAGAAAGAAGATATAATGAAAAAAAAAACTGGAGATTATATAGGATAAATAGACATTTAAGGTAACCACCTTATGGTCAAATTCGGCCATCCGTAGAACTATAGGTACAATTATTGGTTGAGCACCAGATTTTTCTCTTTTATGAGAAGGACTTTGGTCTGCCCCTGAATCTTTAGCTTTTTCACCTGCATTACCAGACAGGCAGTGAGGAAGCATCAAAGGAGAGAAAAAATAAAGAAAGAACCCACACAACCCTCCCCCCAAAAAAACAGCTTGAGTAGCTTTTAGTGGAGATGGAAAAACTAGCAGAAATGCAAAGGCACGTACCCCTATTTTCAGAGATTTCATTAACAATGTCCAAGGATTTCAGAGCAGTTGTGAGGTTGTTTAACTCAGAAGTTTTCCCTGGTTCTGAATTCATATTGCAGTCACTCTGACTGTTGTGTCTAACATTAGAATTGCTTTTCTGTTGTAATTCATTTTGTTCTTCCACCTTCAGAGATTCTGGCCCTGCTTGGTTTGCTGGTGGCAATTTATTCTCTTCATCCATTAGGTAAATACTAGGATCTAGGTGTATCCCCTGCCATTAATATACCATCCAACTGGGATCACTCAATGTTCGAGCATTATTTTTAAATTTGAACTGAATGCAAAGCCAAAAGGATTTTCGACATTCACCACCAATTGATAAAATAGTTGATGTGATACAAAACTGTGATGAATCCTCTAATTACTACTGCAGCAACAAGGATGAAAATACTCTTCTTCTTTTTTTTGGAGAAAGGCAACATGACAATGATGAATATACTAGAATGGACTATGCTATGCATGCTCACGTGTCAATACATATTATTTCTTTTCGCATAAAATGCTTCCTGAACTGCACCACACTCTCTTTGGGTATCTTTCTTTTCAAGAAAAAATAAGGTAATCTCATTATATTTAAGGCACAATGGGGGTATTGTGTTAGAAAATTATATTCAAGTGTGCTAAGAGCTTCATTGTCTCTACCTAAAGGAGCCACTGAAGTCTACCATATGATCAATTTCATTTACACGTTCAAACTTAGACCAATAAGACAAAAGGTACAAAAAAGATATTTAGGCTGATACGCCAATGAGTACTGCCTTCAGATGCATTAGTTGTTTTCCTTACCTGCATATAGAAGCCCCCTATGAGATTGAACTATGAAATTTGTTTTCCATTGATTTGAATTTCAGTGTGGTTATGCAAAAGGATATCCAGCTGAACTATATTTCTCCAAACACTATTTCCTTGCCAAAGAAACCGGAAAATACCAATTTATGTGGTCATAAACCTTCTTTGTGCCCCACTTGCATAGCAGACCGGGTTTTTCATTTGATTCTCCCATCAAGACATTCATTCCACATCCATCATGTCCAGGGGTTCATAACCCTTTGCTTAATTATTGTTTCAACATCATCTTCTTCAAAGGGTCTTTTTGCAACCACTCATTCTCTTCCTAAGAGACATTAAGAATCTCCTTCTCACACATCGCTCTCCTGCCTGCTCTTTCATATTTAACTCTTGATAGAACCTCAGCAATTTTCTGTTTAATCCTATCTGCTTCCTCGACAATTGTCCTTTCTATCATGAGCTTATAATTTGTGTTGACGTTATTGGCATCAGCCATTTTATAGATAAGCTTTGCTTTTTGTCACCACTTTGCAGCCAGGAACAAGTTTTTACCTATTATCCCTCTCCCCGATACAATCCCCCTCTACATTTGCTAACTTTTCCTTATCACCTTAAGGGGTCGTTTGGTGTGAAGGATAATACCAAATAGTCTTGGGATTAAATTATAGTACCACTTAATTTGTTGTTTGGTTGGCAAGTCCGGGATAACTTATCCCGGGATTAATAATTAGTACCGGGATAAGTTGTCCCTCCCCTTGGGTGGTATAGTAATTCCGGGATAACTTATTCCGGGATAAAATAAGTAAATGACAAAAATGTCTCTTTCAACCATTTTGTTACATCACTTTTTACATTCATGAAGGGCATTTTTGTAAACAAATAAATTGTTCTTAAAATTTATTATTTTGAATACAACAAACCAAACACTCAATAAAAAATAATCCCATCATAACTAATCCCATCATAATTTATCCCATCATAATTAATTCCATCATAACTTGAATTCAAACTAAACGACCCCTAAAGGTCAAATCTCTATTTGGTTTCATCATCAGTTAGACTGTATGACTTAGCTTCTTTTTTCAGTGCTTTCTAGCTTGCTCCAATTTCCATCTCCCTCATTTCTTGGCATTTTTCAATTGACTGGCTCAAATCTTTCAGTAACTCTTTGAGAAGCTTCAGCTTTCAGGTGATTTCAAGATCAGCTCTGCCTTTTTGTATTGTAAGATGCCACCAATCTTTAACCAAATCCATAAAATCATCTTTCTATTGTATCGGGAAGTAGTGCAGGAAAGTATTAGATTCTTCTTTGTTGTTAAGTAGATCCCTTGTAAGTTTATTCCTTCCTTTGGTGGTGCGGAAAGTTTGGATCTATAAGGAAATATTGAAACTCACAGTATATAATTGTAAAGGTGTGTGGTAAAAACACTTCCTTTAATATCAGCATCTTTAACCAAATCCATAAAATCATCTTCCTATGGTATCGGGAAGTAGAGCAGGAAAGTATTAGATTCTTTTTTGTTGTTAAGCAGATCCCTTGCAAAGTTTATTCCTTCCTTTGGTGGTGCAGGAAGTTTGAATCTATAAGGAAATCTTGAAACTCACAAGTTTATAATTGTTTAGGTATGTGCTAAAAATACTTCCTTTAATATCAAGCATGTATATGTAAGCAAAACATTGGTGCTAATAAGTTCCTACCGAGTTTTATAGGTAAGACATGGGAAAGTATGCAGGTTTTCACAAATTCTCGTGTTCATCGATCAAAATTTAAGCATATCAAACTTGAAAAATGAACCATTTCTATTCCCAAATGCACACTCTAGCAAGATTTGTTTATCATCCAATACTGGGTTCACCCAAGCTATTGTTTTCCTGAACAAATCATCTAGTTCAGTAGAAAAGGAATATTTCTATCCTGAACGCAGCTGGTCTGTCTTCAACTCTTATTCTTGTAAACTTACTGCCTAAAAGTGCAGGATTAGTTAGATCCAACTCTGAGATGAGATTGGATAAATCTTTGATGGACCATGTAACCCAAGTATTATTGGACTTCTCAACTTTAAACCTAACAATCCGATCTAATCACCCATTATTGCACAATCCTCTCAGTGCCTCCAATTCCTACCACATATCCCTTCTTTCATCAAAGGAATGTGGTCCATACTCCCCCGTGTAAATACCCGTGCATAATCAGATCAAGTGATGGACCAAATAATGAAGATGGAACAATCATCTTTCATACTTTCTTTGGCAGACTTTGCTCTTTTGTCCAATTAAAACCCCACTTTGGCCCCCATGGGCTCCCAGTACTTACATCTGTCACCCATCAGTTGCCTCATACTTGCCTAGTTGCCTTGTTAGTCTACTGTCCATTTACTTATCTTGGAGCTTTGGAGGAAATAATACATGTCAAAATTTTATCTTCAATGCGGACTATTTCCCTTTTATTTACCCCCTCACATTTCAGCAAACAATTTCAATCATCATTTGGGTACATAACATTGACCTTTTATAGTTGCTCCAATCTCCTTCGTTCCCATAATTTATAGGAAACTCCAACTCTTTAAGCTCTTCCTAACCTTTTTGGTTTGAGATAGAACCACTCTTATGACCGCTTTTTTAAACCTATGAACAGAAACCCCAAAGCTTACTAAGCCTCAGAATATTCTTTCTTACCCACTTTGACATTTGATTTCTTCCAACTGATTTCTTGTCACATGCAGCTGATAATGCTTGGCCTGCACAGTGTACCAAGGTAGAAACTCTTCTGATACTGCTATAAAGCAGATTCACCAATGATTTCTCTGGAACTTCCTCAATCTCTCTTCCCTCCCATTCCTTCTGATCTCAAATGTAGATGCACCAGAAGAACTTGGGTGGAGATTTATCCTTCTCCCAGATTCTCTCTCCTTCTGGATGTCAAATAAGGTAATTGTGCACTTTCACATCATTTCCTTCCCGATCATAAGTTACAAAGTGATTGCCTCTTTTTCTATTATTGACTATGCATAACCACATAAATGAGCTCAAACTGTGTTATCTGACAAGAAGCCCTCGTTTTGATGGTGCAAATGAAAGTCCAAACTAGTTAGTAACAAGAATAAGATGGACATTTTTTATAAAGCTTTTTGTATACAAAGAACAAGATAGACTTAGAATCAGAAGACAACACTCACAAGTCACATCGATATCAGATGCATATATAAAGACATCAAGGAGGTTTAGAACTACTTAGTTTTTTTGGCAAATCCAAAATGCTAATCTAGAAAATTAGTTCCGATACATCCATAATTTTCTCAAGTGATTGGATGTACAAGTATTATATATATATATATATATACACACACACATATATATTAGGAGATAAATCTGTTTATAGATACAAAGCACACCCTCTGGGAGCTTTGGAAATAGTCCATGTTTCCTCCGCAAAATTCCTTTTTAAAAAATAATTAGTTCTAACAGAGGTGGGGCTCAATGTAAAAACTTAAGACTTCTAATCTTGAGAACTCATTTCTGCCAGTGGCAATGCTTTCTTCTTCTTATTTTTATAAGGACCAGTAGCAATGCTTCTTTTCCGATCAAGATGTCAAGAGAGGATTATGAAGAAAGACAGGGAGGTCACACAAGTGTCTATAAAACATCTAAGCATGACAAAACAAGTGACGAAAAAGACTCATTATGTAGTTTACGGAGGACAAATACCTCAATTATAATTGGTTTTCCATCTTTCATAGCTTTCTTCAAATCACCAGCCAAACCTACAAAAAATTGAGATGCTGATCAAATTCCTTGACATGCTCCAAAACAGTTGTTTACAACAAGAATTACCTTTCCTTACTATTCTGCATTCTCTGCAGAATTCGGTAATTAGTTCATCTGATGAACTGAAATCACGTGCCCATACAGGAGAAGATGCCAAAGGTGCACTGACAAAATTACAAGGTATACAAGTATTTGAGTGCCACATGATATCACACTTCTCAGATAACCTTTAGTTAAGCATGAACAACATGACTGCACAGTTTTCTGGAAGTAACAGGTAACCACAATAACTAAATCTGCATTGACAGTTACATACTCTGTTGATGTCCGTAGCAATTCATACACCATGGCAGTCTGAAAAAAACCGCATATAATTGATAAGCAAGCAAGGATAAACAGAGCACTTGCTCAAAGGAAAAGATAGAAGCAGACCCACAAAATGCAGAGGGATTAAAGAAGAACCTGCAAGACATTTGGCAAGTTCAGCCTCTGTGCAAGTTGGGTAGCAATGGTAGATTTTCCAACACAAGCAGTACCACAAACAAGAATTACCAAAGGCACTCGCATATGGTGAAATCTAAGAACATAAAGATAGCCAAAAAAACAGAGGGAAAGCAACATCAAATACTAAATTAGGTCGTTTCAATCACTCCCTTCCTCATTGCTCCCTCCTCTACAAAAATGAATATACAAGAAAATGATCCTCAATAGGAAAAGAAAGGGAAAGTTGACAAAAAAATATCACCAACCTCGTAATCATTTTATAACGGTTTATATACTCTTCTCCGAAACCTCTTCGCTCCATAAGCTGCATGGCATCCAAACAATTCAGTGTTATTTAGCTACTTTCAGAACTTTGAACAACTTCTAACAGAAAGGAAAATCAAGTCACATACTACAAGGTCAACTTGTACAGAAACTAGTATGAGATGTTTGTCGAATTAAGAGAAAGAAATCACAGAAATTAAATGTTTCTTTGGAAAAATCTCTTCATGTATAACTTTTGTGATTGAGGCAATAGGGTTTAAACAGATGTATTATGGCAGTGTTTGTTTTTTCAGACAATCAATAGATAAACGACCTATAATACCCTCAACCAAAGGGTTGGTTCCTGACAGCATAACATGCTTATCAATTTGTGCATCTTAACTCTCCTACACAGGTAATTCAATATAAAACACAAACATCTTTGTGTCAAGATGTAGAGCCAATGGAATAAGCCAAAACATTCACAGTTAAGTATCTTGGATAGTTAAATATTCATGGATAAATAACTGAACCTCTGAAAAGAATTGGAAACGGAACATAACCGAGAATAAGACATGTGGTACCTTGAACAAGTTTGCCTCCAAATCTGATTGTGAGCTGCATTAAGAAATAATTGTTTAATTACTACGGAGCAAGTCAGGTAAAACTCAATGAGAATAAGATACAAATTTTGATGTCATACACATCGAGTAGGCTGTTGTCAACAAGAAGCTTCTTAAGCTCAAGTGCAATTTTAATAGCCACGTGATTTGGAATCTGTAAATGAGAAGCAGTGCACATTAACTCCACATTCATACCAAAAGCTATAGATCTGGTAGTAGGCCATCCTTTGGAAATAAGGATACTTGGGACCCTAAATAAGTAACAAATCACAGCATAATAACCATACATATTGCCCAATTCAAGGAACAGCAGAGTTGTGATGTTAGAATTTTAATAGGAACAGTGTTGGTAAGCGACAACTTTAGTCATCGACTAAGAGAAGCAGCAGAACTTAAGGTGATACCTAGAGATATACTCCCTCTATTCATATTTACTTGTCACTATACTAGTTAACTTTTAGCACAGAAAAAAATATTTTTTGATGGTTTACCCAAAGACTATACATCAATTAAACTGGATATTGTGGTAAAATACTCATATTAATCATTGTTTATAAAGGGGCGTGCAAAATCCAAGGTATACAAGTAGAAGTGAACCAGGGAGTACATGTTTGTATTTTTACATGGCAACTGATAAGCTACTCAAGCCAATACCTTTTCTTGTTCTTTTTTCTCCCATATAATTCCTTGATAGTAAATTTTATTTTTTCAACATAGAAAAATAAAATCTGATTCCTTTGTCAAAAAAATTTTTTTAAAAAAATCTGATTCAATTCATGATATGATAACTTGCATATTATGAATTTGCATGTGATTCAACAAACATAATCTGCAAAGGAAGGATTTATGTTGAACCTTAGTGACGGTGAGCATTCTGCTGAGCAAAAATCTAGAGAGAACATAGTAGTGATCGGCATTGTCACCCAGCCATACTTTCACCTAAAACACAAGCAAGCAAGCAAGCAAACAGAGAACAAAATTAAACTAAAATAAAGAAGAAAAAAAGAGTCTGAGACAAAATTGCAGCAATGGAAGGAATATAAACCTTAACGAAATCGTATTTGGAAGAAGCGTTTCGGGTAGAAAATCGACGAGCTGAATGATTAGTTGCGGCAGCATCTTCTTGTTCGTAATCTTCTTCTTCATTGGTGCTAGGGCTTTCTATTACAACCGCCTTATCCTTCTTCATATCTCACTGATAAAATCTCTCGGGGACTGTGCCCGCCGGGAAGATGATGCCGGTAAATATCGACGTAGAATGTGGACAATCAACTTTACGAACAACTTGTGCTTTGCACATAAAACTTTCTTCGCTTTTATTGAACTGTGTCTGTCGGATGGGATTCCTTTTGGCTTTAGCGATTAAGAAATATCTTAGGGCATATTTTATAGTAATTTATTCTGTTTCACCTAAATATATAAAAATATAATCTTCATGTAATTAATAGGATATATTTCATGTTATGTGTCATTTTAACGAAAGTATACTTAGAAAGGTAAGAAACTAACAAAGGTTTCATCGGCAAGCATGCTAGCTAGGGCCGTTTGGCCATAGATTTTCCAAATAATATTTGGGGGAAAACTTGGCAAATAGTGTTTGTTCATATAATTTATCATTATTTGGCAAATATTTTTGGCAAATATCCCAAATTCCCAAATACTAGTTTTTTCTAGTATTTGGGCCAAATCTCATTATTTGGAATCTTTTGAAAATTTTACCCCAAACTTTTATCTTTTACAAAAACCCCATATATAGTAGTTGTTTGTGTCGTATTACATAATTTTTCACTTGAACATCAAAGTAGTGATGAAATATTCAGTGAATATTAAATCTATATATATATATAAAGTCCGTTGATGTGACATAGCTCATTGGTCAGTATTATTATTTCTCTATTTTCTCAGAATTTTGAATTTTTTTCTTCAATTTCTGTTAAAAAGTTTTTATAAAAAATTACTCTCTTTCTTTATTATTAGCATTTATTGCAGTTAATGAATAATTCCAATACTATTTAACAATTATTTAATTGAAGAAATTA
>JAJOOO010009407.1:0-31407 GCA_029582685.1 Solanum piurae | reverse complement strand
TTGAACTTAATTAGGAATATAATTAATTATTTGAAATCGTAAACTTAATTGTTGTTTATGAATTAGTTAAGCTTGAACTTTGTAGATCTTGAAATGTAGTATTTATGAACTAATTTTTGAATTTTGAAAGACTTTATAAATCATTAAATTGGGATTTAGGTATTTTTGAAGGCTTAATTAAGCTTGTTAGTTTATATTTTGTGTAACATGTTAATTATGTATTTTTGCTTGAATGAGTTGAATTGATTTGACATTGGATTGAATTTAATTTGCAGGTGGGCAACAGAAACTGTAGTTTTTGCTATAAAAGAAGTGCAGAAAAAGCGACGGACAGGGTCCTTTAGTCCGTTGCTTTTTTGGGTTTTTATTTTTTGAAAAATCCAGAAAAGCGACGGACAGGGTCCTTTAGTCCGGCGCTTTTTTGAATTTTTCAAAATTTTATTTTCAGAAAAGCGACGGACGGCGTCTCATTGTCCGTCGCTTTTCAAGATTTTTCAAAATTTTATTTTCAGAAAAGCGACGGACGGCGTCTCATTGTCCGTCGCTTTTCAAGATTCTAAAAAAATTTAAAATTAAGAAAAGCGACGGACGGCGTCGTATTATTAGATGAACAATAGATGGAATTAGATATCTCTCAAGTGCCATGATATGCGGACATTGTGAATCTGATAGTAAGTGGATATTACCCTCCGGGTGCAACCACCCAACAAAAGAATAAGCTCAATCATGATGCTAAGTTCTATATCTGGGATGAACCGTTCTTGTTCAAGCAAGGTGTGGATCGGGTAGTGAGAAGATGCATTCCGGAGTATGAGGTTCAAAAAGTGCTCGAAAGTTGTCATGCTAGCCCATATGGAGGTCACCATGGAGGAGAGCACATGGCACATAAGGTACTACACTCTAGTGTCTTTTGGCCCTCGTTATTTAAAGATTCTATTGCTTTTGTGAAGGGTTGTGATAAATGCCAAAGGTTGGGTACTATTTCAAGAAGACATGAGTTACCGCTAAGTAAAATTTTGGAGGTGGAATTTTTTTATGTGTGGGGTATTGACTTCATGGGTCCCTTCCCGCCATCTAGTGGAAACCAATACATTCTTGTGGCTGTGGATTATGTGTGTAAATGGGTGGAGGTTCGCTCTTCCTTCGAATGATTGCACATCTTCACTCGCTTTCACACTCCAAGAGCAATCATAAGTGATGGAGGTAAGCATTTCATTAACCATCTAGTTAAAAATCTTCTTGTTAAGTATGGTATTCGGCATAAGGTTTCTACAACTTACCTTCCTCAAACGAGTGGCCAATTGGAAGTTTCGAATAGGGAAGTGAAGCAAATTTTATAGAAAACGGTGAATGCGCAGAGGAAAGATTGGTCCAAGAAGTTAGATGATGTGTTGTGGGCATATAGGACTGCTTATAAGACACCCATTTGGACTTCTCCCTATCACATAGTGTTTGGTAAAGCATGTCATATTCCGGCAGAATTAGAACACCAAGCTTATTGAGCGATTAAGAGATTGAACTTGGACCCCGAGCTGGCCGATTGAAAGAGAATGAATCAATTGCATGAACTTGAGGAGTTTAGGCTCTACGCTTATGAGAATGCCAAGGTTTACAAAGAAAGGACGAAAAAGTGGCATGACAAACATATAGTTACTCGTACTTTCACTCTGGGAGAAAATGTACTACTCTTTAACTCTAGATTGAGGTTATTCCCCGGAAAACTAAGGTCTAAATGGAGTGGTCCTTTTTAAGTGGTAAGAATGACACAACATGGGGCTGTTGAACTTAAATGTGAGACTGGCCCTACATTCTTAGTAAATAGGCAAAGGGCGAAACACTAATTTGGTGTGGATTCGGATCGTGATCGGGAGGCTCTTGAGCTAAATGATGAATGATCCAAGCTGCGTCATGCCGCGACGTTAAATCAAGCACTACTCGGGAGGCAACCCATGAACAATATGCAATAGATAGGTAGTTCGTTTTGCATTTTAATTTTTGTTCTAGCATAGTTTCAATTCTTAGAATCTAGGAAGTATTTTTATTTATTTATTAGTTCTAGCTAGATAAGATTTTTCATTATTTGTAACTTAGTTTGTAATAGTCAAAAACTAAAAAAAAAAAACACTGAAGCCAGGAGCACTGGCTGGCGTGCCGCGCTTGGCAGGAGATTTCAGAGAGGGTTTAGGGGCGCGACACTGGCGCGTCGCCCCTCCATCGCGCCTATTACCAGGTTCCGCTGCAGGTTGGCGCACTGATGGGCGCGCCACACCAAGGCCCAAACATCAGAGCACACTTTCAGGCGCAACACTGGCGTGTCGCCCCTCCCATCACCCCAACATCCAGCTCGCAATAGGTCGACCCAAATCGGGTTCATCCCGACCCAAACCCATAATTTTAAACCCATAACACTACATTCATCCCCCATTCTCATACAATTCAATTGCCCAAAACCCCAAAATTCTCTCCTACTCTTCCTCTTCTTCCTCCCTCACTCTCTAATTTCCTCCGTTAAAACCACCTCAAACGTTTCTTATTTTTCAATAGCCCACCTCTTCTTCTTCCTATTTTCTCCCATAAAACACCCATTTTCCACCATTCCACCTTTCTCCATCTTCTCTCACTCTCAAATCATTTTTTCTCTTCTTCTCCCCACACCCACTGCCTCACCCGACCCCTCCTTTTTTCCTTCTAAATCTTCTTCTTTTTCCATTTTTCTTCTCCTAAAAGGTGGTGATGGCTCCTAAAACTAAAAATGTGGCGGGTTCCAAACGAAGTAGGAACGGTGAAACTTTCGAGTCCTCTGGTGGTCGAGAACTAGTGCAAAAGTTCAGAAAAAAGACTGTGCAAAGGTATGGCTGGAATGGTTCGAATGTCAAAAGGAAACAAAGTATATGGGCGACGAATATGTGAATGAGGTACGCCTACAATCGCAATTTCCTGTGATTTACATTACTATGCTCACTCTAGGGCTGAGGTTTATTTTTGAAAATCTAGGTGATTGCAATTTGACATTGGTTAGTGAGTTTTATGCGAACTGTCTTACTGAGACCAAGTATAAAACTGTGCTTGTTAGGGGTAAGGATGTGAAATTTTCTGCTAGAATACTGAATGAGTTTTTGGGAACCCTGAACTATGACGCTGATGAGTTTAATATCTTGAAGGATAAACATCCTTATAGGGATATATGACATACATTGTGTGGGATTCAACTGCTAAGTGGGAGCGAAGCAAGGATAATGGGAGGCATAATACCCTCTACTTTGCTAATTTTAATCAGGTAGCCCGGGTATGGTTGAAAATCGTGTGTAGTGTGTTGCTACCCGCTAAACATCTTACTGAGATGATGTGGGATAGGGTGGTTCTAGTTTATATGTTGATGAAGGGGATGCCTATTAATGTTGGGACAATCCTGAGGCAAAACATGATGAAGTTCATAAATAATTTGAGGTGGCGATTTTGTTACGGGGGTTGATAACCCATTTCTTGGGGGCTGAGGGTATTGAAGAAGAAGCGGTGGACATAACTATTGCTTACCACCCCGATTTGACGGGCAAGATAGGTGATGTGACTAGGACGAAGGCACTGGACACGTCTCATGAACCTGTATTGTCAGCCCAAGAGAGGCAAGCTCGAGATGATAGTATTATGGCTAGGACGTTCAGCATGGCAGAATTGCAGTTGCGGATAAGAGGACGTCCGGTCACTGATGAGGAGATGGAGACCTTGGCGGATAGCTATCCGTTGATCGAGAGTGCAACTTTTCTGTGCAGGTCTAGTCCCGCCTTTCTGGAGCCTTTAGATGATGATGAGGCCACGACGGATAAAGCGATGGATGGGGAGGATGATGATGATGCCATCAATGAAGAGGCAAATGCATTAATGGTTTTTGATGGTGGTGACGACGAGGCTTAGAGGCTCGAGGGAGTATTCTTATCTCTATTCTTTGTTTTATTTGTGCACTGAGGACATTGCTTATTTCTAAAGTGTTGGGTGGGAAATATGTCTCTGTTCTAAATAGCTGCTTATTTCTTTATCGAGTCTAGATAGTTAAGTTAGTTTTTAGTTTATGCTTACATTTTTTTTGGGTTCCTCAGCGTTTGTTTTTGGTACTTTTTACTGAGGGTAGTCCTTTTGAACCGACTAGGACTAGTTTTACTACTTTATTGAGTCTTAGAGTCGTCATAGGAGTGACAGTTCCCAATGATGTATGGATGACGACCGTCTTAAGGGAAAATTAGTCACAGAGAGAAGTAAAATTGAGAAACCAACATTGGTCTTTTGCGAAAAAGTTAGTCAAATGTCATGGGTAGTCATAATTGGAAAAGTGCAATAGAATGTAACCTTGAAACAAACATGTGTTCTTAGTTGTTACTCTAAATGAAAAAAAATGGGCTTAATTGTGTAGTAATACCGTAATGCAAGTTGTATGAGCATGCTAGTTGATATATCCTTATATGTGTCGTGATGCCATGTGTGGTGAGTTGTTGTTAGTTCTTGCTTCAATTGATATCTTGAACTTTCCTTGTGTGTGTTGAATTAGTAGCTTGTATGACTTAGGGAAGGTGATTGAGGTGTTTATTTCAAAAGCCAATTCTTGACTCTACTTGTATGCCTACCATTGAAATGATCCCTAGTGAAGCCCCATTGAGCCTTTAGCCTTGTTTGTTGATAAGCCACATAATAAGCCGAAACCCATTTGTTTGATACCAAAGTCTTTTGATCCTAATAAAATCCTTAATGCACTATGTTAAGAAGAGGGATTGAAAATGTTGGTTGATATGAGAAAGGGTGAAATGCCAAATTGTGTAGAAAAGAAAAGAATAAGTAAAACTCTATTTTGGCCCTGGTCCTTAGTGACATTGTGCACCTCAACACAATTGAGAGTGGCTACTGCAGAAATATGCTCTAAACATTGGCCCTGGTCCAATCAAGGATATTGTGTACCTCACTTGAACCTTAAAATTTCAAGTGAGGGTGGCTAAGTGCAAAGGCATGAAGAAAAAAAAATACTAATAAAGGGGCAAAGATGGAGCAACAAAAAGGGGTAAATATTCATGAACTGTATACTAGGAGGAAAGAAAAGCTTAGTAGGAGGTTTGTTGGCAAAATAATGGCATGTGCATTAGGGAGGTGTAGTCACTAAAATGGTTCCCAAATATTCCCTCCCTTACCTTAAGCCAACATTACAACCAAATAGAAGTCCTCTTGATTTCTCATTGTGAAAATGAGAATACATTATGGGCAAGCTTATGGCATGTTAAGAAAAGTAAGAACTTCATTTGCGAGAGTGAGTGTTTTGTTTGAAAAATAGGCCTTGTTGATATTGTGATTGCTTGAGTGAAAGGCTTTACTAAACACAAATACGTGAGGGCATTCATGGCATGTGTTCGGATTATCTAATTGGTATGTTTGTATGAGTTTGCATTAGCCCAGAAAAATAGAACAAGAGTCATTCTTTGAGCATATTTGTTGTAACTTGGTGTAAATGTTTTGAAATGTTACAACCATTGTGAAATACAAGATCATGATTAAAAATGTTTGGTTGATTTTAAAGTGGGTTTATAAGTCCAAGGGTTTTGAAAAAGAGTTGATGGTCTAATTAAAGATTGTTTGAGGACAAACAAAAGTCTAAATGCGGGGTGGTGATCTTAGGCATATTTATATTCCTAAGTTGTCAATATTTGCCCATGAATTGATTGAATTAAAGAATGGTCTTTAGTTATTAGCTTGATTTTTGTGTAACTTGTGATGATTGCACACTCACACACGTGATTAGTTGTTTCAGGAACTCTAGAGGGAATTGGAGTTGGAACGAAGAAAGAAGGAGCAAAGACAGGTAAGAAAATGGCTAAGGCAAAAACCACCAGTGGCTAGCGCACTGGTTGGCGCGGCGCGCCACTGGTGGAACTTCAGAGAGGAATTTGTGGCGTACTGTTGGGCGTGACGCGCCAAGGGACACACTTCAGAGTCCCTTCTCAGGCGCACTGAGAGGCGCGATGCACCAACACCTGCACTTCTGAGGTGCATGCATGGCGCTCTGCTAGGCGCGGCGCGCCAAGGTGGAAACGTCAGCGCATCACACTGGGCGCGATGGGAGACGTGAAGCCCCACCCTTTTGCCGACTTTTCCAGCATAAATATGATTAAATAGTATTCCTAGTTGAAGTAGAATTTATCTCCAATTTTCCAACTCTTATAAATAGACCCCTTGGGATACATTATTAGGGTTCGACATTATTTTGGTGTGCAAGCACAAGTTCACCGTTTGTAATAGGTTTTGATCTTCTAACTCTTCTATTTTCTGGAAATCGCATGAACAATTGTATTTTGTGGTTTTCTAATAGCATGAGTGGCTAAACGCCCTAGTTCTGGGGCTGTAGCTACGAATCAAATGTTGAATATTTAAGGTTTATGAATTAATTCTTGGTTGTCATTATAAGTTACTTCTATATTCTTGTTTTAGTATTTTATGCTTGCGCACCATAAGATAAATCTATTGTCTAATCTTAAAATCGAGAGAGGAGAGATTATATAGACCAGAGAATATCGAGAGCTTGATCGACCCATTAAGTTGAGGTGATTTGTGTTCAGGCCGAGTGACGCCTGGACGAACAGCTCGCTTGGTTACGAAACAAGATGAAATATAAATGCTTGCCAATTAGTCTGTTTATTCCCGCTCAACGATGTAGTTAGACAGCTAATTGGAGTAGGCAACTAGAGGTGTGTAATCCGACTCATACAATTAACCCTGTAAATCAGTAACTTGACAACTAAAATTAGTTCTAAGCCTATAATATGATACATGAGATTCATTGCATGTTACAACCTTGGAATTGTCTTTTACTTGCTTGAAACATCATCTTAAAGTCGTTCACAAATAGTTACTTTTATTTAGTGCATAATTAGTAGTAGTTAACAATCATCACAATTTCTGAAAACGGTTACTTTTACTTTATTTGTAGAGTTAAGTGTGAGATATAAGTTGATCATAAATCCCTTGGGAACAATAACTCATTTTCTTAAGAATCTATATTACTTAAGCGACCACGTACACTTGCGTGTATACTGGGGAGCAACAATAATCTTTTCACATTCTCAAGAAATTAATGGCATATTTTGACACTCTTTGATTTTACTCAATTATATCCTATAAGTAGTGGCATTGGACACAACATTATATACACTTTGAAGAGACTTGGGACACTAAAATAAATATAAAAAAAAACTTCATCTTTTATCTCTATATTTCTATTGCTTTTTATCCTTTATTATCACTTCATTTCAGAACACTGATCACTTTGTTGTCCATATATTTTTTTATCACTTATAGAAAGGAAATGTGTACAAATTTTTAGATCTTTCTAATGGAGCTTGCAACAAGAGAAGGGATGTTGAAATTTCTTCGGAGATTGAAATCAAATCTTTTAACGGTTGAGTTGGATCATGATCATTTTCATGATCTATGAAATTACTGTGTCCTTTTTGTTTTATGATCATATTTGACAAAATATATCGCTAGGAGTGTAAAACACAACTAGCACCCTGTTTGATGCAGAGTTATTTAATTTTATCTTGCTCTTGTCATATGTCAAATATTACATCATTCTCACTCCTTCACTTAAGTTTTCTGAATTCTAAATGTGTCTTCAGTTATTAGAAAAGCTAGCCTCCAATTCATAATGATCATTCTTGACACTTACTATTCAATAAAAATACGGCTTAAGTCATCGATAGCCCCTTAAAGTTATCCGCATAATTCACTCAAACACATTATCTTAGGCTTGCTCCAATTGAACACCTTTATTAGTAAGAAAATATTCCTATTGAACATTTTTTGACAATCAACTAAACATAGAGAGAGTGTGTCATACACTCGTGAATGATGTGACATATTAACCAATAAAAAAAAGACATGTCGCATAGACCCATAATATAACAATTCAAGAAAGAAAAATAAAATAAAAAAATATGTTTTTAGCCCAAAAAAAAAGGAAAAGAAAAAAAATCTTCCTTCCCCAATTTCTTTTTAGCACAATACCCCACCCACGCAACCACCCGGCGTTCACCTTCCCCTTCTCTTCTCAGAACACACCGCCGCCGCTTCTAAAGTAACTTTCTTTTTAAAACTCAATTCAGATTTGTATATTCCGCTTCTTCTTCTATGTTGTAAGTTCTTTATGGTTTGATTTTTTTTAGCAATTTTAAAGAAAATAATTTTTAAATTCGTATTAGTCTTGCCGGAAAAAATGAGTTTCGCTGGAATTGTTTTTGATGCAATCTGATTTTTATTTTTTTGATGAAATACTCTTCTACGACTTCAATGAGAATTTTTATCGGTAAACTCTTTTGATCTTTTCTGTTTTGGCTGGTTATTTCTTTAGTTGATGTTGAAAGTTGATGTGTTTTCGATAATGATATTGGCGCTAAGAACATATTCTATCCTGATATATTTCCTCAGACTCAATTTGCTTTTTAAACAAAAAATGAAGAAGAAAAATTAGTGGAACCAAAAGAAAGAACAGAGATTTTGTAAAATGGGTGAAGAAGACGATGGTGGGATTTTCTTTTAAATTTTTTATTAAGATTATTATTGAATTAAATTATTACTTTTTTGTTTATTTAATGTACGCCAGGTGTCAAAAAAATAACAAATTTATCTAAAAAAAAAGTTAAAAAAAAACATGGAATCTACTCACGCACCCAACCAGAGTGAGCTACACTCATTTTGCCACATAAACATTTTGTGTTTAATAGGTAAATGTTTTGAATAATTTAAGTGTTCAATAGTTACAAGTTATAATTAAGGTGTCTAAGTGAATTATGTCTTTGATATATGTATGTGTGTGTATATATATATTTGTGGCTATTGACTATTATTCTACATTATGGATTAAATTTATTTGTTTTGTTGAATTCTTTTTCAAAACCTCATCAAAATGTAATAATTTTTTTTTTTTTAAAATGACACTGTTGGGAATTTGTATATGTAACTTTTGTTCCAAGTTCAAAAAAATAAATTGTGTAAATGAAAATTTGAAATCATCATACAAAAATTTAATGAAATATAAGTATTTCTAATCGATAAATAAAAAGGAAATAAAAGTATTATCCGCTTTACATATGTTCAACTTCCATTATCCATATAATTAGACATCAAATCGATAAATAAAAAGGAAATAAAAGTATTATCCGCTTTACATAAGTTCAACTTCCATCATCCATATAATTAGACATCAAATCGATAAATAAAGATTTTAATCGGCAATCATTATATATTTTTATGTTCTAAGAAAATGTTCCTTTATTTTAGTTAACAATCGAAAGGATTCAAACCAGGTTATCATTTATTACATGTTTAGGGTAGTGAGACAAAGACCTTACTACAACTTCTTCTTTTCATTATTTTTTTATTTTACTATGTTATGTAAGCTAGACTATTTTATTTTTTATGTTAGGCTCAACGTAAAAATTTATAAGATCAGAACACCTATATGAAGTTGAAAGGTATTTTTACCTTTTAAAAAATATATATTATCTCTTTAGGATTATTGTTGTGTAATATAAAAAGCAAAACATTAAACAATATGAATGTTTATGAAAACTTTTTGAAATTTGATGGAACTTTTATCATTTTTAATAAATAAATTGTGCAACTTATTATATTCTGAATTGATGAATTCGTACGATGTTTAAGTTGAAATCATTTAAATGGAGTTGCTAATAGTCACAAAGTTGTTCTTGACATATTGTTACGATCTTTTTTGTGCACTTCTTGCCTCTGAAGTGCCTCTTCATTGATAGAAAGACATAAGATGAATGAGTGCCAGCCACCATATAAAGATTTTGTAATTTAGCCACGAACACATGTGCAAAGCACGTGTCCAGGACTAGTGAAGAAATAAAGAGCGAGAATAACTCCAAATGGAGTAAAGCAGCAGCAATGCAGCAATTACCCATTCCAACGGCAACATATGAAACGTCCACAACGGGCAGCAGAAAATGCATTAAGTCTAGGGTATTATGAGACAAATTAATAATACATATTAAAATGCTCAAAAGACCAACAAAATGTTCGAATCAGCTGAAAGAGTTGGGGAGGAAATTGCAGAATCCAGATGACGAGTTGAGCAGTGAAGTATACAAACAAGTACGTTTTCGTAATAATTATAGTTTGGACAACCCACAACTGACCTATTGCCTGAAACTCTGATTCAAAAAATACTCTGTTATCTTAGTTTTAAAGAAACAACACAACTGAGTATTCTCTCCAAAACATGGCTACAAGCCTCGTTGACTCATCCCTACTTGAAATTCAGAGTTGGTTCTACTCATAAAAGCATCAATACAGTGGAAGCTCCTAACCTTAAAGTTGGATTACCATTTTACCCTTATCTTACTCCTAAAATAAATAAATATTAATATCTATTTAATTAATAAATATGAAGTAATAATTATATTTAAATTCATGCATCAAATAAGATCTTAATGCAATCATATATTCATGTATTAAATGTGGGTAATGAAGAGTCTAATAACCTTTAATTTTAATTTGTAAGATAAGTGGGGGTAATGAAGAGTCTAATAACCTTCAATTTTGATATGTAAGATTAGTGGGGTAATGAAGAGTTTATCAAAGACACTCACTCAGCATTATTTATATTCCCTTCTTTCATCCAAATTTGTGATCATCTTGCATTTTACATTAGGTTGGTCTACAACATTTGTAAATTTTTCATTACCAACTTGTAATTTTAAGAATTCTTACTGATTCATTTATTTGTATTCTTTAAAATTTCATGCATATTCATCTTCTTTTTGTTGAGAAATATGTAAATTATCATAGTTACATGATGAATATTCTCCAATATGAAGTTGTGAGTCAATTTTATTTTTCATATCTCCATTTTTTTGAATTTTTAAATACAACTTCGTAATTGACTACTATATATTTGTATTCTTCATTTCTTCTATCTTTAGGGTATAAATATAATAAAGTTAATCCCAATTTATGTTTATAATTAATTGTTTTGAGGGTAAGCATGTCAAATCCGACAGAATATTTTTACAACTAGACCCGTAAAAGAGTTAAGTCTTTGATAGACATTTATAATTATGTCTTCTTCGTTGTTTGATAATCATTTATCTTTTTAAAATAACATGTTTGTACTTTTTCTTTTTTAAATGTAATCTGAAATGTTTAGAAAATTCATGTATTTAACTATTGTAGAGAGGTACAAAAATTAGTGCGAAAATAAAAATAAAATAAAAATTAATGTTAAGTAAAAGAGTAAATTTTAGGTGCGAAAATAAAAATAAAATAAAAATTAATGTTAAGTAAAAGAGTAAATTTTAGGTTTATCAAATATAAAAATCATATTTGTATGTTATAGCTATAGTTTGCATAATTACGCTCCATAGAAAATTTTATGTTTGCTATGGAGCTATTAATCTGTATATTTGGATATTCATTCCAATTGTATAAGAATATATTTGGAATTTGTATACAAATAAGAAACTAACTTGGCTGTAAATAGAGCTGTCAATATGGGTTGACCCACCCCATCCAGGCTAAACCATACATGCTTTGAAATTTGATGAGTCAGGCCGAGATAGCCCATTTTTTTGTGTGGGCCAGAAAATGGTCGGCCCAGCTCACAAGTACGTGAGCTACGGACTTTGCCGGGCCAATCCTCTTTTCTTAAAAGTATATTTTTTATAATTTTTTAAATTAAATATAATTTAAAAATATTATCATAAATATCGATAAGACAATATTACATGGTGTTAGTGTTGCTACTTGTGAATCAAATATACAAATAAAATTATCTTTATAATATTTATTAAGTTGATTTCAAGTAAAGACATAAATAGCTAAATAGAAATACTAAACTTATTGTTTTCCAATGATCATAATAAAACACAAAACTATGACAATATTCCATAGGTTATAGCCTACACAGTGATTCCCTAAAAATTGTAGGGAATTTTTATTTTATGTAGTATATATTTTATAAACATAATTTGTATTTAAATTGTAATATTTCAAACTTTAAATAGATTTTGAGTGTAGACTCTTGTTATTTTTAATACTCTATTTTATTTTCATTTTTAGGAAAACTGCATAATTAGACATAGTTAACTACCATATATACATATTTTACCTATAGCTTAAAAATATTACTCATAGTACCACTTTTTAATAATTATACCATATATTATAAAAAGTTAAATTAGATACACAAATCTCTTAAATATGATATAGAATTATTATCTTAAAATTTAAATTCCTTAATTAAATAGAGACATTAACAATTCAACCTCCCTGAATATCCTATGCAAACAATAACTCTCCCCCACCTCCAACGTCCTCCACCATATTGCCACGATCCGAGCCTACACCCTAGACGTGGCCGGCACTCGAAGACCATTGCTGGTCCCCAAGCGAACCCTCATCCTGGCTGACTACAAGTGGAAAGCTGATTCAAGCGTACAAAGCTTAAAAACTGAAATAAAAGTTCATAAAACTTAAATACAAACTTTAAGTTCAAAGAAAACTCTGTATAATAAAATATATACAACTCGCCATAAAAAGGTAACTTAAGTCTTTAAAACATTTAATAAAATAAATAAATAATAAAAACTTCTCAACTATACTGACTATCTATGAAGCCTCTAACTGATAAAGATGGAAGTCGGGACAAGACCCACGACATCCTGACTAAACTGAAAAGTAAATGAAATCCTTCAGAAATAAGAAGGCTCACCATAGCTAATTCGAACTCTTAGATGTATCAACGAAGCTCCTGTTGATGATCCTGAATACCTGTGTCTGCATCATGAGAAGATGCAGGCCAAATGGCTCAGTACGTGGAATGTGCGAGCATGTAAGGGGAATTCTAAAGCATAACATAAGCTTGAAAAGAATTTGAAAGAAACTGAAGAACTTACCTGGCTCTACTCAACTCAACATAACTGAACTCATTTCAATATATATCAGTTTAAAACAAGTGCAATATAAAGAAAAAGGAAACTGTGTAAAACATGTTGTCAATTCAGAATCATAATATCATAAAATTACAAACCATGCTCCCTCTCAAAGTCTACTTGTGCAATGCATGAATGAAGTCCCATAACCCCACTCACACTAAGCAGAACCCCTTGAGGAACCATGCTACTACTGTTGTGGGAGTTTCTCTAACCGACAACCATCACTTCAGAACTATAGTCATGATACAACGCTTTACCTCACGCTATCGAGGCCCATCCTATACCTTGTCGTGATATAGGAAGCTAACTTCACTAAGTGGATCCACTAGTCTATGCGAAAAGGATTCATCTAAAAAGTATGACCCTTTTCTACCCATGATGGCTACATGGTTTATGGGGGCTGTGAGTTATCTGAACTCTCCCTCATATCGGTGCTCAATACTACTCCCAAAATATACTAGCTCTTATATTTTGAAAACATACTTCTTCTGTGATTTGAGATTACTGCTCAAAGGCTATCTTGGAAATCTCAGTTTGCTTTCTTGCTTAATTTAGAAAGCGATTACTCTTTTCTGAAAACTAGACCGAAGGCTCTTTGGAAATCTCAGTTTCCGTTCTTCTTTAAATGTGAAAATATTTTAAACTCTTTTGGGAATACATAGTCCCTATATACTTTTGAAGAAATGAACTTCAACTTTACTCTTTACTAAACTCAAAACTTAAGTCTTAAAACAAAGTTAAATTATTTACAAAAAGACTTTTGAAAAGACTTTAAAAACTTCCTAGACTTGGCTCTTGACTTTCCTTGAATTGAATTTATGGATTCAAGGGTATGATTCATGTTTATGGATGTTTTCTAGATGTTTGGAAGTCATTTAGAGTAGTTAGAATCAATGGAAAGTGTTAGGAAACTTTAGAATAACTTAAATAGTCTAAATGACGAAAAACTTGTGAAAAACGCCGATCCGGGCGCGTTCCTGGCACGCCGCGCCAGTCCCCAACTTACTGGGGCTCATTTCTGGCGCACTGCTGGCGCGTCGCTCTAGCCTTCCTGGCGTAACGGGGGTGCGTCGCTCCAGCATTTCCCCAGGCAAAACTGATGAATTTTTCCTTTCATTTTTTGACCTTAAATCGCTTTTAATCGATTTTTTTTCTCAAGTTTTCCTTAGATTCAATTACCCAACCTAAGTACACACTAATCCACTCAAAACAACACCCAAAACAATCACTTTCATCTCAAGAAATCATCAAAACCCCAACAAAACAAGATTTAAGAATGAACTTCAAGAGCACCTATCAAGAACTTAAATCCTTCAACTTTTTGAGAATGGAACTTCGCTGAAAATAATATGTTTGGCGTGTGGGTGAACAAACCCAACACTATGAAAGCTTACATACCTCTTAGGGATCAAACCCATGGCAAAAATCCGCTACAACACGCAAGAATCTCGACGAACGTTTGATCCTCTCCTCTTTTCTCCTCTCTTCTCCTCTCTTCTTGAACTCTCAACTAAAACCCTAGGCTAATTTTAGGATTATAAAACTGAACCTCGAATTAAATCTGATTTGGTAAGGAAAACACCAAACTACCCCTTACTGTTTTCGACTAACTTTCCTTAACTGGACAACCTAACTTCAAAAGACCATATCTCACTCATCCGACCTCGAAACTTAGCAAACTCGGTAGCGTTGGAAATATAATTCAAAGATATTCCCTAAGGTATCTGGTAGCACACCTAACTCATATTGAGCTAGGAGTTATGGTCGTTTGAAGTCGACCCAAAACTCGTACTTAAGCATAACTTGCAAAATTTCAGATTTTGCTATTTCCAATTTAATTCTTTTTGAAACTCAAGGTGCTACATCTAGTGAACTTACCACTTAAGAAATTTTAATTCCTCTGTAAAATCCTACTCACAACGAAAGATGGTTCGAGTCTCGGTTCAAAAAAATTCTGGGGTGTTACAATATCTCCGCCTTGGGATCATTCGTCCTCGAATGACGACTGGTCTGGATATGGAACGGGTTACTCTTACCAAGGTCTTAGGCTAATGGTACACTCTCATTATATTCAAGCTTAACCTAAATCCTTAGGTTCAGGTTCTATACCTCTCTATAAGGAATCTCATCCCAAGTCCATTACTCCTTACCACCACATTCAAGCTTGGTACTCGAACAACTCCATGAACTCCTACTAACCAACTCCTTCAGATCCACCTAAGGGCTCTCATTTAACTATTTCTCTTAGTAAAACCTCATTCTAATCTTCCTCCTTGGGTCTAAGCTAACACTTGAAAGCTATGGACATATTCCATCAGCTCTAAACTGGTCTACATCTTCTTTTACTCTAACACTCGGGAGAAGGTTATTTCATGACTACCGAATTCTCCATAATCAGGTACTAAGACCTCATTCAAATTACGTACCCCTTCGATACACCTCTTAATGCTCCTTGTTACTCTTGTGACTTAGCCACACTTCACTGCCCTTATCTAAAGGTTAGGGTCTCTCACTTGTACTACTCACATTCATCACTCTCATGTTGCCCTTCTTTTTATCATGACTCTCATCTCGAATTCAGGCATAATATTCATTACTAAACCCGAATATCAATACGATTGCTCGCCTACTATACTATACCTCATTACTTGATCAGTTCTATAACCTTCTGAACATCATGACCCTCTCAAATAAATCATAAACCTAGCTTAGATCTATCACTTTATGAATACTCTGCTCTTTTATTCAACACATGAATTTGGTCATTACCTACACAATGACACTTCATAACAAACTCCTTTCTAGCTAAAACACACTCTACCTCCTATGGTGGAATCTTCTGTACTTATCACTTCTTAGTCTACCCATAAGGGAAAACTCCTCATTCATAACTTACTAGGTGCATGACTATACTAACATAGTTTGCCAAAACACTATCTCCCTTACTTAGATAACTAAACCTCTACATTCTTTCCTCTAACTCTGGGCTTTTTCACTACTACTGCTTATGATCTCATAACTCATTCTACCTTTTCGGGTGAAAATCATACCCAAGCTCTAAACATACTTCTTAAAAAGGATCTCAGCTGATACAAGGCTTAAGGAAAAGAGTACAACTCACTTTTAGCTCAAACGCACGATTCAAATGAATATGGGTGCATTCCTCTGAAACTGAACACTTAACTTACTCTTGGACTTCTCTTACGCCCCTCTGGAGTTTCATGACTTCCTCAAAACTCTTGCTAAGAACAACTCATCGACAAAGAACTGACTCTGCTTTTCAACCACCTCTAGTATGATGGGTAGTCGAATGAATTCTGAGAAACGCACGAGTTAACATAAGTCTCTATGACAGAGCTCTATGGCACGATTAAAAGTATGAAAGAAGAGAAACTTTTCTTAAATGTATGTAGTCCCTCATTTATAGAAGTGGGGCCCTCACAACCATAAACAAGAACCTACTGACACAGTTTCATAGACACCATAGGACACGTAAACTCTGTGCTCTGATACCAAGTTTGTCACGACCCGAGCCTACACCCTAGACGTGGCCGACACTCGAAGACCATTGCTGGTCCCCAAGCGAACCCTCATCCTGGCTGACTACAAGCGGAAAATTTATTCAAGCGTACAAAGCTTAAAAACTGAAATAAAAGTTCATAAAACTTAAATACAAACTTTAAGTCCAAAGAAAACTCTGTATAATAAAATATATACAACTCGCCATAAAAAGACAACTTAAGTCTTTAAAACATTTAATAAAATAAATGAATAATACAGACTTCTCAACTATACTGACTATCTATGAAGCCTCTAACTGATAAAGATGGAAGTCGGGACAAGACCCACGACATCCTGACTAAATTGAAAAGTAAATGAAATCCTTCAGAAATAAGGAGGCTCGCCATAACTAATTCGAACTCTCAGATGTATCAACGAAGCTCATGTTGATGATCCTGAATACCTATGTCTGCATCATGAGAAGATGCAAGCCAAATGGCTCAGTACGTGGAATGTGCGAGCATGTAAGGGGAATTCTAAAGCATAACATAAGCTTGAAAAGAATCTGAAAGAAACTGAAGAACTTACCTGGCTCTACTCAACTCAACATAACTGAACTCATTTCAATATAAATCAGTTTAAAACAAGTGCAATATAAAGAAAAAGGAAACTGTTTAAAACATGTTGTCAATTCATAATCATAATATCATAAAAAGACAAACCATGCTCCCTCTCAAAGTCTACTTGTGCAATGAATGAATGAAGTCCCATACCCCTATTCACACTAAGCAGAACCCCTTGAGGAACCATGCTACTACTGTTGTGGGAGTTTCTCTAACCGACAACCATCACTTAAGAACTATAGTGATGATACATCTCTTTACCTCACGCTGCCGAGGCCCATCATATACCTTGCCGTGATATAGGAAGCTAACTTCATTAAGTGGATCCACTAGTCTATGCGAAAATGATTCATCTAAAAAGTATAACCCTTTTATACCCATGATGGCTACATGGTTTATGGGGGCTGTGAGTTATCTGAACTCTCCCCCATATCGGTGCTCAATACTAATTCCAAAATATACTAGCTCTTATGTTTTAAAAACATACTTCTTCTGTGATTTGAGATTACTGCTCAAAGGCTATCTTGGAAATCTCAGTTTCTTTTCTTGCTTAATTTAGAAAGTGATTACTCTTTTTTGAAAACTAGCCTGAAGGCTCTTTGGAAATCTCAGTTTCCGTTCTTATTTAAATTTGAAAACATTTTAAACTCTTTTGGGAATACATAGTCCCCATATACTTTTGAAGAAATGAACTTCAACTTTACTCTTTACTGAACTCAAAGCTTAAGTCTTAAAACAAAGTTAAATCATTTGCTAAAAGACTTTTGAAAAGACTCTAAAAACTTCCTAGACTTGGCTCTTGACTTTCCTTGAATTGAATTTATGGATTCAAGGCTATGATTCATGTTTATGGATGTTTTCTAAATGTTTGGAAGTCATTTAGAGTAGTTAGAATCAATGGAAAGTGTTAGGACACTTTAGAATAACTTAAATAGGATAAACGACGAAAAACTGGTGAAACACGCCAATTCGGGCGCGTTCCTGGCGCACCGCGCCAGTCCCCAACTTACTGGGGCTCATTTCTGGCGCACTACTGGCGCGTCGCTCCGGCCTTCCTGGCGTAACGGGGGCGCGTCGCGCCATCATTGCCCTAGGCAAAACTGGCGAATTTTCCTCTCATTTTCTGACCTTAAATCGCTTTTAATCGATTTCTTTTCTCAAGGTTTCCTTAGATTCAATTGCCCAACCTAAGTACACACTAATCCACTCAAAACAACACCCAAAACAATCACTTTCATCTCAAGAAATCATCAAAACCCCAACAAAACAAGATTTAAGAATGAACTTCAAGAACACCTATCAAGAACTTAAATCCTTCAAGTTTTTGAGAATGAAACTTCGCTAAAAATAATATGTTTGGCGTGTGGGTGAACAAACCCAACACTATGGAAGCTTACATACCTCTTAGGGATCAAACCCATGGCGAAAATCCGCTACAACACGCAAGAATCTCGACGAACGTTTGATCCTCTCCTCTTTTCTCTTCTCCTCTCTTCTTGAACTCTCAACTAAAACCCTAGGCTAATTTTAGGATTATAAAACTGAAACTAATAGGATTAGACCCTTAAAACCTTACTAAAAATGAATTAAATCTGATTTGGTAGGGAAAAGACCAAACTACCCCTTACTATTTTCGGCTAACTTTTCTTAACTGGACAGCCTAACTTCAAAAGGCCATATCTCACTCATCCGACCTCGAAACTTAGCAAACTTGGTGGCGTTGGAAATATAATTCAAAGATATTCCTTACGGTATCTGGTAGCACACCTAACTCATCCTGAGCTAGGAGTTATGGTCGTTTGAAGTCGACCCAAAATTCTTACTTAAGCATAACTTGCATTTTGCTATTTCCAATTTAATTATTTTTGAAACTCAAGGTGCTACATCTAGTGAACTTAACACTTATGAAATTTTAATTCCTCTGTAAAATTCTACTCACAACGAAGGATGGTTCGAGTCTCAGTTCAAAAATATTCTGGGGTGTTACACATATTTTCACTCTTTCTTCATCATCTCAATTCATAATTTCTTCAAAATATCTATCAAAAATGATTTTTGTTTCATTAGCAAATATCTTTCTCTCTCATCCACTTCCCCCAATTTCCTCCGCCAACAATATTTGCCTCCCACCCCCACATTAAAATTGCACATCCCTCTAAAATTAAACAGAAAAATAAAATGGTGATGATAGTAAAACTGGAGGAAAGAAAGAAAGAAGACAAATTATAAGTAGTATACTTTGCAGTAGGAGTGGTTGCTTTAAAATTTTCATTCGAAAAAGAGTATGAAAAAGTTTTGTAATGAGATGGTAAGTTGTATGTTTCATTCAGTTTGAGATGACTTTGTCATGTATCTAGCTAGGATATTTTATGTATCTTGTTTATTTATTAAATGTATATGTATTTTCTATTAAATATATATGAGTTATTTTCTATCATGTATGTGAGCATGTTATTCTATGTATATGAGATTTTTCTGTCGTGATCTAGCGTGTTTTATTTTGTGTATCTGAGACGGTTCTGTCATGTATCTGGTCATACTTCAACAAGGTTGTTGTAGATTACATTTTCATGAAATTACGACAATCACAAATTTATTGGATACATACTTCAAATAAATAAAAAAAATTCGAATACATGTATCTGCTATATGCTACATGTAATTAATACATAATTAATACATCTAAGTCCCTAAGTATGTATCAGATACACATGTATAGCAGATACACCTAATAAAATGTAATTGAGGAAATTAGATGCATGAATCAGTTACATAATTCAAATACATTAGTAAAAGGCATGTATCCTGATTCAGTTAATCAATGATTTTGATTTATATAAGATTTTCAAATCAAGGTCTGTATTAATTAGTTCAAAAACAACAATATACTTTAATGAGATTATTCAACAAAGTAACGACCAACTAGAGTGCAAAGAGGTAGCTATTAGTAGTTTATAATTGTCGTTGTTATCCCAACTCTAGAGCTCGGATGGTGGTTCAATCCATTAAGTTATGGAAATGGAATAGCAAAGGGCGATTAAGGAAGTTTTGGGATAGAACACTTAGCTAGTGAACAAGAGAGCCATGTCAAGTCTTCTGCAACTGACCTATATGAGAAAAAAATTATATTAAAGAGTGAGCTAAAGTTGTTTGATTAAAGCATCATCAATTTTTGCTCACCTGGTTCAAATCGGAGCTTGATGGCGAGATGGAAATGAACACTAAGAACTGGGTTTCTTCTTGAATATCACTTCTTCATTGAGGAATAAGAGGCTTTAATGGTGTAAATCATTGAAGATGAAGAATATTGAAGCACAAGGAGAAGTGGTTCCGACGGCTTTTCTCTTCCAGATGGATTAATCCTCCATGAAGATCACTTTCCTTTTCTTATTTTGATTTTCTTTCCTTTTTTTTCTTTTTTTGGTTTGATAAGTTTTTGTCTTTTTGTTTGCTCTGTTTCTGTACTAGTTAGCATTTTATTTATTATTGAATAAATGGGGCTTTAGCCCTTACCCTTTTAATTAAAAAAAAAAAAACTACAGTGCGAGAAACATGTTGTTCTCTAAACATGAAAATTAAAAATTAAAAATCTCTAAATTCAAAGAAACAAATTCAAATTTTTGAAATTTTTTTTTCACTTTTTTGTTACTAAAAAATAAATGAAATAAATTAAAATATTTTTGAATTTTCAGAAGTTGTTAGACAAGATTTATTTAAAATCTATTAAATGAGTGATTTTCTCCTTAAATTAAGCATTTTAGTTAGAGTCCTTAATTAAACATGTATCCTGCTTTGTCAATTCCTCGGATACATGTATCCGTCGAATTAAGATACATGTATCCAACCAACGAAATGTGGTAGAGGAAGTAATATTCAAAACTATCGAGAATACTTGTAATTAGAACCTAAACTAGTGGGATTTTTGTTGTTTACCCTTTTTTTTAAAATTAATTTTTATTTGGCCCACAGGTCTGCCCTATCCATATTTCTCAAGCCCCACAAGTCGGCAGGCTTATTCAGGCCGGGCTAAAAATCCCTTTTCTTAAATGGGCTCCATAAACGTAGCCCATCCCTATGAAATCACGGGTTAAGTCAGGCCGGCCCAATGAGCCTAGTCCATATTGACGGCTCTAGCTGTAAGTTGTATAAGTATATATTTTTATTGTTGTGATTTTCAGTCGTATATGTATATGTGTATTATATGTATTTAAATATAAATATGTATATCTATATGTAACTGTATTTTTGTATACAGACAAATTTATATACAAATCTCTCTCTCGCTTTATACAAACACAAATCATACATTGTATTTTGTATAATTTGTGTTTGTATAAAGAGAGAAAGAGAGAAAGGCAAAAGAGAACTGGGCAGGAGAAGATTTGTATTGTATAATTATAAGTGTATAGGACGAAGATATATGTATTTGTATTTGTATATACAATTTTCTCTCACTTTATACAAACACAAACACAATTTATACATTTGTGTTTGTATAAAGTGAGAGAGGCGAGGGAGAGTGTTGAACGGGATTTCTGGAGAGTGGTGAGTGAGATTTCTGGGGAGAGAGGTGAATGGCAAAGTGTTTGCTATGAATTAGAATTAAATGAAACTGTTGTTATAACATTTATTTTGAATTAATAGTTTTCTATTTCATACAATTTTCCCAAAGTAAAAAGATAGTTCAAGAAATATAGTGTGTCTGTATTTTATTGTATTAGAATTCATATTTTATTTTTTATATACAGATCCTTTAGTATATAGTTCAATAAATATAGTGTATCTCTATTTTTAACATAGTTATGCTTTCTTTTTTGTTTATTTTTTTATGATTTTAATTTTTTATACATATGAAATAATTTTTCTATAGCAAGTCGGCTTCTAACAAAATGTAATTCAATCATTATGATAATATTTTTGTCTATATATTTTAATGTGATGTCTTTTATTATGGATGCCATGACTTTATTTAATTTTCTTTCGTTTACGTTTGAACTTGCAATTTTTTCTATAAATTTGATGTTACACCACCTAGACATTTTGTAATATTTTTTTTATACGTATCTTTTTTATTGACAATTTCTTTTTCGATTATTAAAACTCATGTTTGGTAATTAAAATATATTAATTCCCCTGATATGATAAAATATTTATTTTTCACGAAGCATTAAAAATATCAAACCTCCAACATCTGACACAAGATTTTCATGCTATATTTTGTGAATTTATAGCGATGACTTTATGTACGCTTCACTATGATATATTTACTTATATAAATTAAATTTTCTAATGTCAATTAGGGGACAAACGTGCAACGCACGTTTTCAAGACTAGCATATATATATATATATATATATACTAGTATATATATATACTAGTATATATATATATAAATATATATATATATATATTCAACCGCTCTAATACATCTTAAAATTTGGCAATGTTTGTCGAATCTTCCTAATATTTGGATTAAACACTTGCCAATTCATATTAGAATATACTTGTGTCGTTGTAGTTACTAAAATCATCCAAAGAAATTCTTAGTAGAAACTCATAAGACTCCTAAAATTTAGGAGGAACATACAATCCAAATTCTATCAAGATTTTAGTATTGATATTAAATTGTAAATTAATGTATTTATGGTAGTTAGGTTAGAGTTCTATTTGGATAAGGAAAAGGGAAGCCAAGCCTAGGCATCATAGTAGTCGGCAATTATTCTAAACCAATTCGGATAGGGAAATCAAATCTAAGCTTATAAAAGGAGTTGATATTGTCAATATTCTATATCAATAACTGTTGAAAATTTCTCCCAAAAACTGCATCTTTATTTATCAGTTATAAATGTTATTTCTTGTTTTTGAATTTTGTGACTGCTCGAGCTAAGTTATGAAAATGACTGGGGATATGAAGGTCTTGAATGCACTTGATTCTGCAAAAACACAATGATATCACTTCACAACAATCATAATAGCTTTTGTTTCGGAGAATTTGAATACATTTGAATGATATGTTTGTTTGGATTATGTTTATTGAGTTGTATCAGCACGAGTAATATAAGGATAATGAGATGTTTATTTAAAATATGATATTTTATTTTGATACGACGGTTTTCATCCAATTAGGGATATATGCAATAAATCTCGTGATAATAAGAATATAAATAACCAGATAATATAACGAAGAACAAATTAGCTAATAAATGGAAGTATAAGAATAATTTTAGCCCTTTTTTTCAAAGTTATAATCTACGATCTAATATTCTTACTTGACATAAAATATTTAACTTCATAAAAAAATTCTTACTAGAAATAAAATATTTAACTTCTCCTAATAAAATTAATACTTATATGTGTAAGTATTGATTTAAGTAAATAAGATATTAACCATATGCTTGCTATATATTACTTTAGATGTTGCTACAAGAAAATTATTTATTAATATAGAGATTCGAGTATGTTAACTAAAAGCTCTAAAATATTACTCCTTTTAAAAGGTGGGCAATCTTTGTCTGAAGGAAAATTTTGCAATTTTTTCTTTACAAACTTTAATATTGTCTTAGTAACCATAAAATCATAAAATTCATTATTAAATTATTTTTGAAGCTCTAAATTTGGGAGAAATTGACAAATAGCTACTTTTCAGATTACTATCTAAGTTTATCCCAAATTTTAAAATTATTCAATATTTAGATAATGGATAAATTAACCTTACCCTAAAACACAAAAAAAAAAAAAAAAAAAACTGTATATAATGTAGTATATTGGAATTCATATTAGTTAGGGTCACAAGTTTAAAAAATCTTTCATTATTTTTTAAAATTTGGTGTCCATTCAAAATTTTAATATAAAATGCAATAATAACTTTAGTGGCACTCTCGGGTGCCACTAAAGATCTTGTCACATCTTTAGTATCTCAAACTCAAGTCCTTTCATCCATAAAGCAATTGAAAGAAGATAGACATGACACATGAATTTATAAGAGGAATTAATTATACCTTTAAGAAAAAGGAACAAGAGGATAAAATCCCAAAAATAGAGTTTAAAAATTGAAATTAATAATGAAAAAACAAAAATGACTTTAACCACAGGAGATGCTTGCTGCAGTGACCACCACTAGCAACTCCAACTATGATTTTTTAGCCTGCATTAAGTGTTGAGAGAAACCAAGTCATTTTCATGTGCTGGAAACTTAATTTTGTTGTTCCAGTTCTTCTAGCTTAATGTAAGTTAATTTCCAATCACAAGAATCTATTAAAGATTTACCCTGCACTGTGGCCAAGATATGTAAAAAGACAACTATTTATGTAAAAGGTTGATTTAATTTCAATAATGTTCATATCAGTAATGAAAAATTAGGATTGTGTCAAATTACGCTTTGTACTTGTTGCTTGTATCATATAAACTTCTTGCGGGGTGCATTTGTTGTGTTTTTGAGTCCTACAACGAGAAAAGACTTAAATATGTCATAGAACTTAAAATGACATAGATAAAACTTTTCTCAAAGTTCAATGACATATGTTGATCTTATGAGTTATGACTCAGGTAGTGGAGTGTATTTTGTGGATTTTAGTATTGGTGTGCATTTCAACTTGCCCGTCTACATTGAACAATTCAAGCCAAAAAATACACAGTATCCAACGAATGCTATATATTCACAAAGAATAGAGTATTAGGAGATCGATGGGTAAATCTTCCATAGCTTAGAAAGAAGAAAAATAGAGCCAATTGGCATCCAATTCCTTGTTAATATAGGAGTATATTTGGGCTCTCTTGTCAGAATTGGAATATAATTGGAATGTCTGTTGGAATAGAAAACCAAATGTATTTAGGATTTGATATTTATATAATTCAGGTCTAAATAGGATTTTTAACCAAAATAATGTAGGAATAGATTATTTTTTTTACTTAATAAATAAGATTTATTTATTCAATAGTTAAGTCTATAAATATTCTACTCCTACACCTCTTTTCAACGTATCTTAAACCGTTTTTCTCTGCGCCAGGTTTTTTTTTTTCTTTCATGCTAGAATAACCATAAATTTTAACTTCGAGATTATAAACATATGTTTTTAGATTGAATTTAGACGGATCAGAATGGGCTGAATCAAACTTTGATGGGTTGATATATGCATGATCTTGCGTTTCATGTTTTTCTTTTGTGGTTCGTTTTTTTTACTGTCGTAAACTAATATTTTTTGTATGCTACAATAACTATTTGCAATTTTGAATTGGTAATGCTGCTATTTTGGTCTCGATTGAAAATTGGATTAGCTTACATGTTGAATATTGTTTTGATTTGAAGAAAGAAGAAAATGGCTGGGGATATGAAGGTTTTGAACGCACTTGATTCAGCAAAAACACAATGGTATCACTTCACAACAATCATAATAGCTGGTATGGGATTTTTTACTGATGCGTACGATCTCTTCTGCATATCTCTAGTCGCTAAGTTGCTTGGACGTATTTACTACCATGTCGATGGCTCTTCAAAGCCTGGTTCACTACCTCCTAATGTTTCTGCTGCTATCAATGGTGTCGCCTTCTGTGGTACCATTGCGGGGCAACTCTTCTTTGGATGGATTGGTGACAAAATAGGAAGGAAGAAAGTCTATGGCATAACCCTTATGATCATGTGTATTTGTTCCATGGCTTCTGGCCTTTCTTTTGGTAGGGATCCTAAGACCGTCATGACCACCTCTGCTTCTTTCGCTTCTGGCTTGGTTTTGGTATTGGTGGCGATTACCCCCTTTCTGCTACTATTATGTCTGAATATGCCAACAAAAAGACTAGGGGTGCCTTCATTGCTGCTGTTTTCGCGATGCAAGGATTTGGTATCCTCGGAGGTGGTATCTTTGCCATCATTATCTCTGCTGTATTCCAGGCTTGTTTCAAGGCGCCAGCCTATCAAGTGGATCCCCTTGGTTCAACCGTTCCTCAAGCTGATTACGTCTGGAGGATCATATTGATGGCTGGGTCACTTCCTGCTCTTCTCACTTTCTGCTGGAGGATAAAGATGCCTGAAACGGCTCGTTACACTGCTCTTGTAGCCAAGAATGTGAAACAGGCCACTGCAGATATGGAAAAGGTTATGCAGGTTGACATTGGGACAGAGCAAAAAGTGCCTGCTGTAAAGTCCTCCAGCAATGAATTTGGTTTGTTCACGAAACAATTTCTTAGGCGACATGGACTTCACTTGCTTGGCACAGCTAGCACATGGTTTCTTCTTGATATTGCCTACTACAGCCAAAACTTGTTCCAAAAGGATATATTCAGTGCCATTGGATGGATTCCTGTTGCCAAGACTATGAATGCAATTGAAGAGGTTTACAAAATTGCACGGGCACAAACTCTTATCGCTCTCTGCAGTACCGTGCCTGGCTACTGGTTCACTGTGTTCCTCATTGACAGGATTGGCAGGTTTACCATTCAAGTTATTGGTTTCACAATGATGAAAGTGTTCATGTTTGCTTTGGCCATTCCTTACCACCACTGGACTCTCCCTGGCCACCATATCGGGTTTGTGGTCCTCTATTCACTGACCTTCTTCTTTGCCAACTTTGGACCCAACGCCACTACATTTGTCGTGCCTGCTGAGATTTTCCCTGCTAGATTGCGGTCGACTTGCCATGGGATATCAGCTGCATGTGGAAAGTTAGGGGCAATGGTGGGTGCATTTGGATTCTTGTATTTGGCTCAACCACAAGACAAGAGCAAGGCTGATGCAGGGTATCCTGCTGGAATTGGGGTTAGGAATTCACTCATTGTCCTTGGCGTAGTCAACCTTCTCGGATTATTTTTCACTTTCTTGGTTCCAGAATCCAAGGGGAAGTCACTGGAAGAGATGTCAAGGGAAAACGAAGACTCAATGGAGGAAGGAGCAGAAGTGGAGAATCATTCATCCGATAACAGGGCAGTTCCCGTGTAAAAGCAGTTACTAATTTCGTTTCTTTCCACTTTATCCTTCATATGTTCTGCAGAGAGGTTCTATGAAGCTATTAGTGTAGACATTCTGTGTAATTGTAGCAACTAGAGTTCCATATCATATATTGGATGCAGTATGTAAAAACTCTTCTCTTATTAACCTTTCTTCATTACTCCATGGTGATTTAATAATTTTATTGATCATTTCAACCGCTAAAAGATACTTAGTTCAATTCGACTTCTAAGACTTCAAATTGTTGATGAAGACATCATGATATACCAATTAAAGCTGCTTTGGCTTCACTGTAGTTATTAGTGCAAAATTTGTGGGAAATGCCAATGTCATACTATATATAATTGATCAACTGATGAGCTTACGGGCTGACTAAATCAAAACATCCTTGAACAGATAAGTTTTATTCGGTGCACACCTAAATTTTATTTAGTGTAATGAATTACATTCGTGAATTTTATATTTTAATTGCTTCGACCCTCCTAAACATTGATGTGGCAAACAGCCTGATTGCACTCTCTTTTAGGTGCTGTTTATATCTAAAACTAGATGTGGAATGCCCGTGCAAGGCCGGGCCCAAGAAATGTAGATCGACCACTTATCACTACAAATTTATACTAGTAAATAAAAAAACTAAATTTCATTTCACGAGTCCAAAATGAAATTACAACTTGAAATTGGTCGAATAAAAAGTACGGTCGAGAGAAGAATAAAATTATCATAGAAATATCTTTCTTTTTTCGACACTCCAAAAATGGTGTTATACCTGTATCTTATCCTTAAAAATGCATAGACGACCAACACACACAGACCTGTATTTTTTAGATCCCGAGCAACATAGCATAAATGTCCTTGTGGCAGAGCAAATATGTCCTATTTTCTTCATGTTTTCTTGCTTTTAAGATTTCATTCCAAGCTTATAACGGGTAAAAATTTCAAGGATGTTTGAGAAGATTCTAGCAGTCCTCTTCGTGGGGTTCGTGGTGTATGCTTATTACGCAATGCAGCCTCCTCCTTCGAAAATTTGTGGCACCCCCGATGGCCTTCTGTACATCACCTAGAATTAAACATTGCGATGGACGATACTTAGCTTACAAAGAACATGGTGTACCAAGAGATCAAAGAAGTGTGAAAAATGATAAAGTTGATTTTTAGAATATCATAGATTTTTCTAGTATAGTTTCTAGAATAGTCTAGTGTAGTATCTAGAATAATTATCATAAAGAAATATCTAGATATTCTAGAGCGAAGGTTCCTTGAAGAAATATCTAGATATTCTAGAGAGTTAGATATTTGTAGTAAAAGATAGAATAGTTTAGATGTTGTAATATCTAGAACCATCCCACACAAGTATAAATATGGGTGGCCTTAGTCATTTGTATGTAACCCAAGAATAACCAAAACCTAAGAACAACTCAAATAAAAGAGTATTCTTCCATAAACAAGTTCTCCTTTCTAGCTTCCTCTTCTTTAGTTGAATTCTCCGATCTTAGTTAAGATCTTGGGCTAGCAGAAGGTTTTTCGATCTTAATTAACGATCTTGGGCTAGTAGAAGGTTTTTCGATCTTAATTAACGATCTTGGGCTAGCAGAAGGTCTCTCTGATTATACTTTTCTTCTACTATTATCTACATGGTATCAGAGCCATAGTTATATGTTGGCTTCTGGATTTTATTTCAAGATCGGGTTAGTGGTAGATTCACCTGGTTTGTCTATATGGATTTTAGCAGCCGTGTTAATGGATTGGGGATGGAGTTGTTGAATCAGTCCAATTACAAGGTATGAAAGACATGTATGGAATCATACCTTGTGGGAGAGGATTTGTGGGATGTTGTTGATGGGAGTAACACAAGTCCTTCTGCTGACGGATCAAAAAATAGCAGTACGTACAAGAAGTGGAAGCAGATTAATGTGAAGGCGGAGTTCATTCTGAAGAGGACAATCTCCCCCGATTTATTTGATCATATTATAAGGTGTAAATCAAGTCATGAAATATGGAGGACCCTCGACCGTTTGTTCAACAAGAAGAATAAAGCTCGGCTGTAGATATTGGAGAATGAATTGGCTAACACCACTCAAAGTAATCTTTCTATCGCCGAGTATTTATTAAAGATTAAAAACTTATGTTCTGAGATATGCTTATTGAATCCAGAGGAGACTATTTCTGAAGCAAGAATGAGACGAATAGTCATTTGTGGTTTGAAACCTGAATATATTCCATTTGTGACGTCAATTCAAGGATGGGCTCAACAACCATCCTTGGAGGAATTTGAGAGTTTGTTATCGTCACAGGAGCTATTAGCCAAACAATTGGCTGGTGTATTTGTCGAAGGAGAAGGCAATGCCATTGTAGTCGATCACAAGAGGAACTTTAAAGAAAAAGCAAGACATATCTTGCACTCTAGGTGGTTCAAGCTCACCTGGAAAGAAGGAAGAGCCTTCTAACTATTATGGTAAGATGCCTCCCAGATGCTATCGATGTGGTAATGTAGGACACATAAAAAGATATTGCCGAGCCAAGGAGAGTAATATGGCTCAAAAGGTTGTTGAAGAAGAAGAAGAGCGGGGAAAGTGTTTTGTAGCTGACGCTCGAGCAATAGATGTTATGGTTTCAATCAACCTTGAAAGAGATTGGATCGAGGATTCAAAATATAATGCAGTCGACCACGTGGAGAAGCAAGAAACTGATGTCATCGATATGAAGCAAGAAACTCTTGAGGATGTTCCAGTGGTGAAAGGGTAGCTGCTATTGAAGAAATCAAAGAAGAAGATCTTAAATATGAAGTATTTGAAATTACATGTGCTAATGACGACCTTTACAAAGAAAGCATTGAGGAAGATGTATTGGAAGCGTAAGTATATGGTCAATCATCTGCAATATCAAGGTCAACTAATGGCTCATAGCAAATTCTGGCAGATGGATAAAGTAGAGATCAAATAGAAGAAGAAGTTGATAATGAAGTCTCAAAGATAAACAATATGATTTTTGAAAGTTCTAAAGCTGGCAAAAAATCTATTGAGGAGATGATAAGAGAATATGGCAGTGGATCATATGTTGGCGTTGAGACTTCACAGGAAATTGATAGTGTTTCTCTGGATAATATAATTATCAGAAAGTTAAGAGAAAGGGGGAGTCTGAAAACTCAACAAGGATATAATCTACATGGATCAATTGAAGATGAAGAATCTTTATCATTTGAAGAAGCAAGAGGAGTCCGAAAGATACTGTTGAGATTTTCACCAAGACGTGGTGTCAAGCCCCGAGCCTACACCCTGGACGTGGCCGGCACTCAAAGACCATTGATGGCCCCCAAGCGAACCCTTGGCCTGGATTTCTTAATTCAGTGGAAACCTAACTCAACCGAATAACTCCATGCAATGAAAGGTTATAAAACAACCCAACTGATAAAATCTGGCCAACAAGGCAACTCGAGTCTCAAAATAGAATACTTACATATATACATGCATGAGAGACTCAAAACTAACTGACTGACTGTCTATCTATGAAGCCTCTAAGATACTGAGATGGATGTTGGGACAGACCCCACAATATCCTAATAAAACAAAACTAGAAAAACGAAATAAAAGAGTCCTCCGGAATGCAAGGAGGCTCACCACTGACTCTGGAGTGCTCAGCTAGATCAACAGCGCGCTGGATGCTGATCCTGGGTACCTGCGTCTGCATCATAATAAGATGCAGGACAACTGGCATCAGTACATGGAATGTACGAGTATGCGAGCTGGACCGCTAACAACAACTTAAGCTTGAAAGGAGTACATGAGAACACTTACCTTGGCTCTGTTCAACTCATGAAAGACTGAACTCAATATATAAAGCAATAAGACACATGCAATATATAAAGCTTGAAAACTATTTAAAACATGACGTCAACATCATATTTATAATATCATAAAATATCATTCTTCCTCTCAAAGTCTACCTGTGCAATGCATGAATGAAGTCCCATACCCCCATTCATACTAAGCAGAACCCCTCGAGGAACCATGCAATTTTCTACTATGGGAGTTTCTCTAACCGATAACCACCACTAGGAAACTGAGTGGTGATACAATGTTTTACCTCACATTGCCCAAGGACCATCCTATACCTTGCCGTGATATAGGAAGCTAACTATGCTAAGTGGATCCACTAGCTAAACTTACAGATTCATCTAAAAAGTATGACCTGTTAATCCCATGTTGGCTACATGATTCCTATGGAGAGTTGAGTTAATATGAACTCGTGTCCCCACTTCGGTGCTCAAGACTACTCCCAAAAATACTTTAGCTCATAAGTGTTTTAAACACATCTTTCTTTAGTTTGAGAAAATTGCTCAAAGCTACCCTCTTAAAAGAGGTAA
>JAJOOO010009406.1:0-10033 GCA_029582685.1 Solanum piurae | reverse complement strand
ACCACCAGCCCCACTGAAAATGACATGAAAAATTCCAAATTCATGAGCTACATTTGCTGACCATCCAAAAAATATGTCTGATATAACACAAAGTGGTTTTTCAGTAAGACTAGAAAGAAGATTTCTAAATGAAGGTTCAAGTGAAGAGGAGATTGTTGTAAAATGTACAGAGAGTTTATAAGAAAGTGAATCAGTGTTTTCAGTGTTTGGAGGCAGACCATGTTCTGAACTATTGAATGGAATTTCAACAAGGGAAATAGATGAATTTTGTGGTAGAGATAATTTGAGTTTCTTGATATTGAGAGGTGTATTCACAAAAATTATGTTATAACCTTTTTTTTCTAACTTAAAGGCTAATGTTAAGAATGGTATAATGTGGCCTTGTGCCATGAAAGGGAAGAGAAGAATTGTTCCCTTTTTCTTCTCCATTTTTTGGTTCTTTCTACTAGGAAAAAAATTATAGCCAAGAGTTGACATATATAGAGAGGAAGAGGAAGCAAGAGGTAATAAAAGTGATTTATTTTTCCTTTTCCTTTGCTTTTTCTTAATTTTTTTTATTTCTCACTCAGTGTTCGGTATCTGAATTGGAGCCCGACTATTTCGGATTTGCCCCACTTAAGGCCCCATACAATAAAAAAAAACGTATGTAATTGCACAAGTAAGATATATAGATGATAGAATGTACACAGATCTTACTTTTATTTTGGGAGGTAAAAAATAGTTTTTTATAGACCCTCTGCGGGAGGAAAAGATGACAAATAAATAATATATTTTTTTAAAAATGACAAATTATGCTGGAAAAACGATATGAGTAATAACTGTAGTAAAATAGTAGTCCAATTAAAGTACAAAAATAGATTGTATCAGAAATAGAAGGAAAAAATGTATACAAGTAAAAAGAAGAAGCTAAGAAATCAATTTAAAAGTTTAAAAAAAGTTGAAAAGAATACTACTCTCTCCGTCCTATTTTATACTCCCTCCGATCCTTTTTATATATCATTTCTTTTTATAAATAGTTAGATCATAATACTTGTCATTTTATAAAATCAATACATAAATTACTATATTCTTCCCATTATACCGTTGATAGAGTAGTTAATTAATCTTGATACATTAACTTCTTTTTCCATTCACTATTCTAAAAAATCTGATTTTGAAAAAGAAATATCAACAAACAAATTAAAACATTTTTACACAAAATATATAGGAAAATTGAGATGGGAAAATTTTAATTTTTAAATTTTTTGGATCAATTGGTGAAAAAAATTGGCTCCAAAAATAAATTCAAAAATTTAAATAGTCATCTAAATGCATTTTAATTTTTGAAATCCAACATATTCATCATCTATTATAAGTTGACTTAAAAAAACATTAAATAAGGATAGAAAGGTAAAAGTTACTTAATTTCTTAATGCAAGTGCAAATTAAAAATGTGGCATATAAAAAGGAACGGAGGGCGTATGTGTTAGTTTGATTTGGCCCGACACGAAGTTTAAGAAAGGAAATAAGACTTTTGAAATTTGTAGTCTAAAATAAGTGATAGATATTTGTGTGGCTATAAATCATTTCATTAAATATAAAATTGACATTTCAAAATTAAACTGATACTTAATATAGAAATGTGTCATTTTTTTTAAGACAATTAAAAAAAAGTAAATCATATGAATTAGGACGGAGGGAGTAACTTATCGAGATTCGAGAGGTTGACTATAAAAAGTGTGATTAAGATTTAAGCAAAGATGATAACTTTTGGCTCTTGGAATTTGGAAATACTTTTTTATGAACATTTCCATGTTGTGTATTATTTTCATATATTGAATTGAATTCCAAGATACAATAATTTATTACTATAATATATTGTGACAATTGCGGTGATGAGAACAGAACTTGACAATTGCACAATGTGATATTAATGTTAGACTATTTTTATTTAATTGTTAGTCTTTATCAATAACTTCATTGATGATCGAAGGACAAGGGAGGTTACTGGTTAGAAAAAATAAATGATGTTGTCTTTGGTTATTTTTATACTAGCTGGAAATAAATTAAAATAGGTATAAATTAATACTAATATATGATATAAATAATATGACATGGCTACACAACATTTAAAAACATAACAATGTATAGTTTTGGATACACATCTTACCATAGTTGTTGCTTACAATTAATGCATTCCATTAAATCCAATAAATACTTTACCTAATATCCATAGTAAAATAAATGAGTATAATTTTGTGGAGACATTTTTTTGAACTACTTTGACTACTTCGACAATGAAAGAGAGAGCTTAAAAGGAATTAATTTTACTATAATTGACCATATAATATAATGCAAGTAAAAGTTTCCCGATTCGAGAATATATATTACAAAGTTATTAAGTATTCAAATTTAGCAAAAGATTTTAATTGAAGGAATATATTAGAATACCATTCCAACTTTGGATTGTTTGTATGAGTTACATTTGTTTTTAATGATTTCCAGATATTATTATGTCTCAGGTGGTTATATTATAATATCTTATAAGTTTAGGGTCTAGTTAAGTATTTTTTCGTGAGTTTTTAAAATTATCATTCGTGTCAGATTTTAATTTCCAGATATATGTACTCAGATTGATGAGGTATTCGGTTATGTTTATTCCAAATTATGTGTATCCAAGTGAATTCACATGTATCTGACTTTCTCGCTTGTCTCTCTCCTATCTCGCTTGTATATCTACCTTTCTCGCTCACAAATCTCCCTGTGTACCTGTATTTCAGAATGTATCTAGACTAGATACATGTATCTAATGTGACTCGCATGTATATACAAACTCTCTTGTTTGTCTCTCTCCTTTCTCGCTCGTCTCTATCCCTATGTATATGTATTTCAGAGTTATCTGATACCAAAAAATACATGTACCTATGTCATGACCCAAAAATGGATGTGATGACACTTGTCTATTCCCACCAAAACAAGTCAGCCTCAATAACCCCCAAAACATGATTGTCACGTGTACTAGCCACTAATACATAACCTACGTAATTGAAAGGTAAGTACAAGTCTCAATGTCTTTGTTTCTCAAATAGCACAAAGCATAACATAAAGGAAAAAAGAGGGCCCGCCGGAATTACAAACAACTACCTCTCAAAGTCCTTCAACGAGCCTTGGGTATAGAAGAAGAAGGGAAGTCACACGGAGTCAGGCTTGGAATCGAGCTCAGAACCTGCATAAGTGTCAAGTGTAGAAGCTAGGAGTGAGTACAAACAACATGGTACTCAGCAAGCATCCTGATAAACAAAGCAAAACTAGCTAGAAAATGAGTACTCCTTTCATCCCAACCAAATCTCCTCAAACTACAACCTTCATAGAAATCAGCTCAACCTAACAGTTCATAATATACCGCTCACAAGTTCTCATATCCCAGGTTAGAGATGTACAAAGCCGAATCAAAAACTAAACCAAATCACAAATCGAGTCAAATCAAAAAATAAACCCGACTAATGGTTTGGTTTGACTTGATTTGGTATTGCAAAATAAAACTCGACTATACTTGGGTTGGGTTGGTTTTAACTAAAAAAAATCAATTCGAGACCAAACCAACCCAACATTATATATATAATTCTTAAAATTTTATTTTATACATAAAAGTATTTACTCTGATGTAATTTCTAAATATTACTTATATGTTTTCATAATTTTTATCTTTTAACATATTTTTTTCAAATTTTTTGAGATTTGAATTTTGAATGGTCCAGTAAAGATTATAGTCCGTAGATATTAGTAACTCTAATATAACTCAATTCAAAATCAAATTAATACTAATGCGAACAAAAAAATTGATTCAACACTAAGAATGACACTAATGTTGAATATTTGTTCTTTAGTTTTTGTCACACCCCGAGCCTACACCTTGGGCGCGACTGGCACTCGAGAACAATTGTTGGCCCCAAGTGAACCCTTGGTCTGGCTTAACTCTCAGCGGAAGACTTACTCAACATAAGATAACTTTAAAAGTAAAGTTTTAACTCAAGATAACTAACTCAGAATATTTAAAGAAACATTCACTCGCCAAAGTGGAAACTCAAGTCTCAGACATCAATAACTGAAATGAAAAAGTCTCATGAACTATGTCTACATATGTATGAAGCCTCTAATACTATGAGGGATGTCGGGACAAGACCCCCGATAATCCTAACAATTGAAATAACTGAAACATAACAAAAGGGACCCTCCGGAAGCAAGGAGGCTCACCAAACAACTCTGGAGCTCAACTGGATCAACGAAGTGCTGGATGTTGATCCTGGTTACCTGTATCTGTATCATAAAAGATGCAGGCCAAATAACGTTAGTACATGGAATGTACGAGCATGCAAGGGGAATTCTAAAACGTGACATAAGCTTGAACTGGAGATAAAGAAACAACTTACCTCGTATCAACTCAACGCATTCCAATATAAAGCAGTAATAAAGATGCATTATAAAGAAAAGCTTTTTAAATCAGTAGACAATAACTCAATGTATTAGAAAATACAATATAACTAAGTGTGTATATAAAAATACAAGTAACTTTGTGGGAGATTCTCTAACCGATAACCATCACTATGAGCTATGTGATGATACATCGTCTAGCCCACACTGCCAGAACTGTCATATACTCTGTCGGGGTATAGTACCTACTACTAAGTGGGTCCCCTAGTCTATGCTAAAAGAATTAAGGAATCATCTAAAAGTATGACCCTTTCTACCCACGTTGGCTACATGGTTTATGGAGACTTTGAGCTATCTGAACTCGTCCCCATATCGGTGCTCAATACTACTCCTAAAATGTAACTAGCTCATATGTTTAAAAACATAACTCTTTCTGTGGTTTGAGATTATTACTCAAAAATCTTTCTCTTAAAAGAGATAGTACTAAACACTGGTCATGAAAACTCTTTTGAAAATTGGTGTTTCCTCTCTGCTTAAATGTAAAAACATTTACTCTTGGGAATACTTAGTTCCCATATATCATTGTAAAGAAAATGAACTCGGCTCTACTCTTCCTCAAACTCAAATGCTCAAGTCTTAAAACAAGTTTAAAACGATTGTAAAAGACTTATTAAAATTACTCAGATGAACTCTCAAGACTTGACTCTTAGCTCTACCTTGAATTTGAATTATGAATTCAAGGTTATGATTCATTTTTGAATGATTTCTAGATGTTTAAAAGTAGTTTAGAGTAGTTAGAGTCGATAGGAAGTAAAGGTATACTTTAGAAGGACTTGGACGGGCTAAACGACGAAAAAAGGGTGAGGGCAGACGACCCTGGCGCACTGCTGGCGTGGGGCGCTAGCCCCTAAACTTCAGAGACCCATTTTTGGCACACTGCTTGCTCGTCACACTAGCCATGCTGGCGCATCTGTGGCGCGTCGCATCACCATTTCCCCAGATAATTTCGATGATTTTTTCTACTCGTTTTATGACCTTAATTCGACTAAAATCCAATGGTTTCTTCCCCAATCATTTAGAATCGAATACTCAACGTATGTACACGATAATCTACTTGAAACAACCCTCAAAACACTAACACTTATCCCAAGAACTCATCGAAATCCCAACAATCAAGATTATAAAAGGTATTCCAATAAAACTCAACAAGAACTCAAATCCTTCAACTTTAAGAACAAATTTATGCTGAAAATAACATGATTGGCATGTGGGTGAACGAACCCAACACTATGAGAACTCACATACCTCTTAGGGATCAAACCATTGGAGAAAATCCACAAGAAAACCTCAAGAACTCGACGAACGCTTGAATCTTCTCCTCTTTTCTTTTCTTAAACTCTTTTCTAAAACCCTAAGCGTATTTTGATTTGGGAAAACTAAACCAAATCAGTTTAGATCCCTAATTATTTACGAAAAATGCTTAAATCTGAATGGGTAAGGAAAAGACCAAAATTTCCCTCATATTTTTTGGGTAACCTTCCTTAATTGAACAGCCTGACTTAAAACAGTCATGTCTCCCTCATACGAGCTTGAAAATTAGCAAACGCAGTGGCATTGGAAAGAGGATTCCAAGACCTTTCATTTGATATCTTATGGGACACCTAACTCATCTTGTACTGAATGTTATGGTCGTTTGAAGTTGACCCAAACTCATAACTTAAGCATAACTTAAAAAATTTCAGATTTAGATTATTTCCAATTTAGTTCTTTCTATTTTTAGCTCTTTCAAATACCGAGGTGTTACAGTTTTACATTGGTTTAGATTTTTAAAATATATAACGTAATTTTAATTTTTCTTTAATGTTTAATCATGTAATTAATACTTATTAGACTTATTTTCGCATGGTTTAGTACTTTTAAATTATGATCATTTTCATTATGACTTGTCAAATTGCAATATTTATTTTATACGATTTTATTATTATTTTTTATTGAATATTTTAATGTCATCACCCATCTCATTATTTTGTGTTATTTATTTAAGAAACACTTCAGATAGTTGTATTTTGGTTGGACTAAAGAAATATTTGGAGCACAAGTTAATTATATGTTTGTATGAATATTTTACCGAAAAATCCGAGGTTTATTAGTTTGGTTTGATTTAAAAATTTGACACAAATGGTTTGGTTTGATATTTGAAAAATCTGAACCAACCTGAAAAAAATTGAGGTTGAAAAACCCGAAAAATCTGAGTTTAATTAGTTTGATTTGGTATATACATTTAAAAATTTGACACAGATGATTTGGTTAGATATTTGAAAAAACCCGAACCAATCCGGTCATGTACACCCCTAACCCTAGTCCAATAGTCATAGTTCAACAATTATCAAGTATCAAGTGTGGCAATCACAAGTGTCTAATAGATCAATCGTTGGTATCAAGTACATCAAAGCACAATAATCAAGCACACTGAGCACAAATTCACAGATTTATCACTCACAATATCAATCGAAACTCATGAAAACCGCCCATAGTTCATGAACTCGCTAATAATGATCTCGACATCAATATCACTCGACGGTAATGACCTCGGCATCAATATCACTCACTAGAAATGACCTCGACATCAATAGCACTTGTCGAAAATGACCTTAGCATTAATAACATTTGTCGGAAATGACCTCGGCATCAATAATCATTACATGTCTCATCATGGTGCTCAGAAATCAATGCAAGTAAGCAATTTCACACCACAAGGAAGAGACAATAACTAAAGCAAATCAAGTCTACAATAAAGTTATCAAAGCGTTTCATCAATCATCACATTAGGGTTCACAATAAGGCAAATTCACAAAGTATTATGATAAGCACGTTGTCTTGTCATTAATCCCCTTTTCATCCATTAATATCAATCAAGTGAAATAATTGAACTCATCACCTCGTTCTCATTACTCCCAAACACATACAAATGAAGAGAAATACACGATTCTATTAAAATTTTACAAGGTTTAGAAGATCACTTGCCTCAATTTCAATCAAAGGTCAATCCAAGACTTGAGTCTTCCGTTTCCAAACAATGTCCAAAGTCAGACAATCTAATTCAAACAAATAATCACAATAAGATTTCGAAAATAACAACACCCAATTCAAACATTTGCAAAATGGGTCAAATCATCTCAAGAATCTAATTTCATAAATGAGGTTTGAATCCGAAAATCTTTACTTAAAAACATTACCCAAGGCATTTGAAACTCATTGGTGAAAACCATTTCGAAAAAGAATTTAAAATCAGTCCATAATCACCATTTTACTAAATTCTTGGGTTCTTCAAGAAAGAACCCAATTAATCATTTCAAAAACTTGATTTGAACACTTAGATTCATAAATAATAATGGGTAAATGAAAATTTAAGATTAGGGATTTACTCAAATATTTCTTCTCAAAAGTTTTGTTCAAATCGCCACACCAAAGCTCCAAAAACTCAAAAATGAAACCCTGATTTTTGGAAGATATTTTGTCCAGAGGTCCTCCGTGAATGCGGACCCTATCCGCAAATGCGACCCCCGACTCATTAAAGCTCCGCAATCGCGGAGGGTTGGCTTCAGTATGTGGTGGGTCAAACCACTCACACCGAAACAATATAATCTTCTTCTTAGGTCAACCTGAATACCTCACTTCAATAATCTCATGAATGACACCATAATATTCAATAGTTTGGCCAGTACCATCAACATCACCTTGTATGTAGACACCGCTATTATTTATTTTCTTATTCCTAGAAACTTCTTCAGTTTGAAACTTAAAACCATTGACACAATACTTATTCATTGTCAGTACTTGAGATTTAGGTCCAAGTGCTACTTCTTTCACTAATTGCAAATATTGGACACTTGAGTATTCATCGTAAACCTACGTGATTGCTATTTCAAGTAATATAATTTAGTATAACATGAATATATTATATATTAAATACTTAGTGATTGCACACTTACATAGTTCCTCAATCAATTGGAAATTCTGTATAGAGGGCTTCGAAAATAAAAACGTGAAACAAAAAAAATTATTTGACACTTGCATGACTCGTTGCCAATCTATTCATATAGATTTGATTATTGGAATGGAGGTGAGTATGTTTCATTAATAGTTTCAATATTATGCGCATAGCGTGCGGGCACGTATACTAGTATAAAAAAAAAGCCAAATAATATGAAACGCATGAGATAAGATAGAGTGAAAATAACTAAAAATATACGCATACATATACATACATTTAATGCATATTATATTGAAATAACAATCACAAAAATAATACAGTATTAAATTCTGTGACAAATTCATAAAAATATTATTATACTTATAATGTTAATTAACTTAAACAAATATATCCAGGTTAAAAATAAATTACATATAATAGAAAGAAGTATTATATATATGTGATATAACAACTGTAAAATAGACGTTGCATAAGATAATTGGGGAAAGTTTGATTATTGTTTGAAGTTAAGGAGAAATTTGGTTTTCAAAACAAAATTGTTTGAGTGTAAATATTACTGATGTTATTTTACTTTTTTAAATATTTTTACCCTTTTAACTTTAATATCTATTAATTAAAAACGAAAAAAATATCAATTTATTTTAAAATAAAAAAGATATTATACACTTTTTAAATTTTTGACTAATTCTAACCAAATTTTTTGGCCAAATTCTGATCAAATTTTCTGATCACTTAACATTACTCTTTTTTTTTAACCTTTGTTCTTTAGTAGTGCAAAAAGGTTGGCCCAAACGTGAACATTCAATTAAGGGTAAACTACCTAAATCCCACTAGTTTAGGTCCTAATTACTCAGATTCCCGATAGTTTTAAATATTACTTCCTCTACCATATTTCATACTTAGGATACATGGGTTTGAATCCGTGAGATACATGTATCTGCCGAATTTTAAAATCGAGATACGTATTTTATTTGTTTAAATTAATTGGTTGTAACTGATTTCCTTAAAATAAGCGGAAATCAAGGAGTGTATGTATGTTTAATTAATTTCATTTTATTATTATTTGAAATAATAAATTTGTTAATATTATTAATAAAAGACAAAAAAACATGTATATCTTGGTCATGCAATTTGATTAATTTCATTTTATTACTCTTAAAATAATAAAATTCATTAATTTGATTTATCTATTATCAATATATGATGTATCCGACAAACAAAACACTTAGATACATGAGTATCATACAAGTACATTCATATGTATCATAGAAGTATCTAATATTAATTTTGTGTATTTGTTATATGTGTCTAGTATGAATTTCATGTATCTATTTATATGATATAATATTAATTTCATGTATCTATTTATATGATCTAATTTTAATTTCATGTATCTTTTATATGTATCTATTATTAATTCGATGTATCAAGCATCAATTTCATACATTATATTTAAAATAATGTATCTCATACATAGTAAACACACATATAATTATGTGTGTCTAAATATGAAATGTAATTGAAACACACGAATTTAGGAACAAATCACGACGGTGGAGTATTTATCTTATCATTAATCCAAAAAAAAGTTTAAAAATTCAAAATTCTCCCATTCTTTAAGGATTTGAA
>JAJOOO010009405.1:0-24971 GCA_029582685.1 Solanum piurae | reverse complement strand
TGTGTTCCCCATAAGCTCATAACGCAGTAATCCTAGTAATAGCAATCCTTTCCTAGTGTACTACATGCAAAGTGATAAGTTAGGTATCTCTAAATCCTTGGTCTGGCATCTAGAGAATTTCACCCCGCACCTTGGTCCGGCTACGTGTGTAAAATTTACTAACCCATACATTTACCTCATATTAGACATCACATTGATGTTTGACTTATTTATTACTTCGCACCAATCGACACTAGACTATTAGATAGTATCACACTAAATCTATGTTGATAATACTTTTCTTGTTGATTACCTCATTGGTCCGGCAAGTAGCAACAAGACGAGTTCTAATGTTGGTCACCGTTAAAAAGACTTTTAAACGAAAGAATTATCAATGCATGCAAAACACTATTCAAGAATTGCTTATTTACTATTCATACTTTGTTAATCGCTCATGGTTCCCACAACCCAAGTTGTGGAATTTAGCTACTCATTATCTCAAAAACACAATCAAAATTTATTAAAATAAATATGCTTGTGTTAATCATAAAAAGTTAATAACAATAGCTAAACTATCTTTTATTAATCATGAATAAAAATAAATAGTAAAGGAGAAGAAAGAATAAACCACAATTCTCCGGCCTCCACGGCAGCTCTTCCAAAGTTCCTAAGCTAGAAGAAAATTTATATTGTGTATTATTTCTTGGTTCTTGGCTCCCTCCTAAGAATAACTTTTCATCCCTATTTATAGATAGAGAAACCCTAAATAAAATAATTGATTTCAAGATAAATTAGGAAAACAAAACCCAATTAAATTGGGTTTGCACTGTACGCATGATTTCTCCAAATTGTTGGCGGCAGAGGGGCGCCGGTCAACTGACACATGGCAGCAGCAAGCCTAATTCAAATTGAATTGGCGTTGCACCATATATAGGAATATATTATTTTAATAAATTTAATCCATTAAGCTGTCTGCTTGATTTCTTTCTTCAACTTTCCATCTTTAATTCGTTTTAGCTCCAAACTTCCTCATTTTTCCACAATTTTAATCCTACAAATAAAATACACAATTTAGGACAGTCCATAAAATTTATGCTCAAAAAGGACAAATATAAATAATAAATATGAGATAAATAATGATTAAAAATATGTATTTTGACCTCACTTCAGAACCCACTAGTAAAATCCCACAAACCTAGTGAAAAAAACTACGAAGAAATCCTTCAGACTTTGGGGCTGAACTTGAAGAAGACCTCAACTTGTCCTTGGGAGAACTATATCCTCTTTTCTCTTCTTTTTGTTCTAAGTTAGGTGATTTTTAGGAGAATGAGGGTTCTAGGTAGTTTTTTTCTAGATTATTAGGCTTAGACTGAGTAAAACAACTTATTATTTGGCTTAATAATTAGGAAAAAGCCCAAAAACCCTTCTAAAATAACTGCCGACTCCCGTCAACGGTGCGAACCTATGGTATTGTTGAAAAGTGATTCAAAAGAAACTTGACCAAGTCTTCAGGAGTTTTTTAGTTAGTTTCCTTTATCTTAGCAAGTTTAAATAATGTGGTAGATTAGTAGATGATAAGTAATTAGTGGATTAGTGGACTTAGATTTTAGTATTTTCAGTTTTGGTAAGCCTATTTATAGGCAGGTCTTGTTGCTTTTATTAATTAATCAGAATGGAAGAAGTTTGTAGTAACTTTTTTATCTCTTTTGCTCTCTTTCTGTTTATTTCTTCTTTTGATTATCTTTTTCTTTCCATTAAATCTGGTATCATGAGCAAGGTTCCTTTCTGGAAGTTGAGTGGATTGTGTGGAAAAATGGCAGTAAATGGTATTTCATCATCTTCCCGACAACTCATGCCAATTTTTACTAGTGAAAAGTATGTCTTTTGGAGTATCAAAATGAAAACTCTTTTCAAATCACAAGGAGTTTGGGAATTGGTTGAAGCAGGCTTCATGGATCAATCAGAATCTTATGAAGAGACGGGAAAATTGAAAGAGATAAAAAAGAAGGACGCCAAAGCGCTATTCTGGATTCAAAAACCAGTTCATGACACAATGTTTTCAAGAATTGCAGCAGTAACTACATTTTCGCAGACATGGATTATTATGAAGAAGGAATTTCAAGGTTTAGGTAAGGTGATTACGGTAAAATTGCAGACTTACTGTCGTGACTTTGAAACTCTTTCTATTAAAAGTAATTAATCTGTTCAAACTTATTTTTCTAGAGTTTCTTCTAATAGTTAATCAAATAAAGTCTTATGGTGAAAATATATCTGAAGAAACTGTTGTAGCAATAGTTTTATAGAGTCTTACTCCAAAGTTTGGACATATTGTTGATGTGATTGAGGAATCTCATGACTTATCTGATTATATTTTTTATGAACTAATGAGTTTTTTTCAAGCTCATGAAGAGAGGATCCTAAGGTCACATGATAAAAATGAAGAAAATATATTTCAGGTGAAGGGGGAGTCCACTCATCAGAAAGATAAGCTAGAAACCTTTGCAAATTGTGGAAGAGGTAGATTTGGTTTTCAAGGAAGTGACGTGGAAGAGGCCAAGGAAGAAACCGAGATAGAGGTGGTTCAAATGAAGAGAAATAGAATAGCATGTTTCTGTGCAACTACTGCAGAAAACCAGGTCTTAAAGAAGCTTTGTTGGAAAAAAATAGAAGGATGAGAATAACCAAGAAAGCTTTGTAGAGGAAAATGACGCTGATAGTAAGTTGTTCATGGCTTTTTACTGTAAAAACAAAACTCCTAACGATATCTGGTTTTTGGACAGAGGTGTGTCTGGAAAAAGATCATTGTTCAATGAGCTTGATGAGTCAAAAAAGTCAGACGTAATTAAGGCTAGGAGACAACAAGAAGATTTAGGTTGAAGGCAGAGGTATTGTTAGCATTATGACCAGCCAAGGTAATTCGAAGATTTTAGAAGATGTGATGTTTGTTCCTAGTCTATCTCATAATTTGCTTAACATTGGACAACTAATGACTAGCGGACACTCAATTTCTTTTGATGATGGTGTTTGCACTATTTAAAATAAGAAATCTGGGAAAATCATTGCTAAAGTTCCAATGGCTAGCAATAAAATGTTTCCTTTAGATGTTTCAATGGTTGAGAGGTGTACTATGGTAGCTAGTGGAGATAATGAAACTAGACTATGGCATTTGCGTTATGGACATTTAAATGTTAATGGATTGAAGTTATTGAGACAAAAGAAAATGGTTTTAGGGTTGCCAAAAGTTGAGAATCTTGATTTTTGTGAAAGTTGTGTTTATGGAAAACAAAGTAAAAAGTGTTTTCATGTAGACAAGTCTTGGAGAGCTTCTGTTTGTCTTGAGTTAGTACATGATGATTTGTGCGGTCCTATGAGTGTTATGTCCTTACAGGGAAGTCGATACTTTCTGATTTTCACTATTGATTAACGTCGTATGATTTTGATAAATTTCTTGAAATTTAAATCTGAAACTTTTGACAATTTCAATAAATTTAAATCTTTTCTTAAGAAGCAAAGTGGATGTATACTCAAAACTCTTCGGACAGATAGAGGTGGTGAGTTTCTGTCGAAAGAATTCTGTTCCTTTTGTGAGAAAAATGGAATACACAAAAAACTCACAACACCTTATACACCAGAGCAAAATGGTGTAGTAGAACGAAAGAACTGCACAATTGTCGAGATGGGCAACAACATGATGGAAGGTAGAGGTGTACTGAAATGTTTTTGGGCTGAAGTTGTTGCCACTGCTGTTTATTTGCTGAATATTTCTCCCACTAAGGCAGGGTTTAATCAAACACCATATGAAGCCTGGAGAGGTAACAAGCCAAAGGTAAGCCACTTACGTGTCTTTGGTTGTATAGCTTATGCCTTGAAAAATTCACAAGCTCGATGTAAGCTTCATGAAAAATGTATTTTTGTTGGATATGGCACACAATCCAAGGCTTATAAGCTATATAATCCAGTGAGTGGTAAAATTATGGTCAATAGAAATGTTGTGTTTAATGAAGATGCAAGTTGGAACTTTAATTCCGCAAATGAAAGTTCAAACATTCATTTGTTGCCTTCTGACGATATTATTGATCAAGAGTATGTAGCAGATCCCTTTTAGGATGGTCCATCGACTACCTCATCAATTGCACCAGAAACTTCTCCAATATTGGAAAAACCTTCTGCTGAGCCAACTCCATTAAAAAGATCAACAAGATATAGAAAAAAAAATCATATATATGCTAACAATACATCTTGTACTTTTGCTTTACATGTTTCAGATCCTACTTTCTTTGAAGATGCTGAAAATGAGGATATATGGTGCAAGACTATGGAAGAGGAGCTTATGGCTATTCAAAAGATTCAAACATGGGACTTGGTAAATTTTCCAGAAGGAAAGAAAGCCATTGGACTCAAATGGATGTTTAGAATCAAGTATCATGCAGATGGCATAATTAAAAAACACAAGGCAAGGCTCATCGCAAAGAGTTATTCCCTAAAACAAGGTATTGATTTCGGCTAAACTTTCTCTCTAGTTGCCCACTTTGAAACTGTGAGAACTTTCTTATCCTTGACTGCTAAATTAAATTGGCCAGTGTACCAATCTGATGTTACATCCTACTTTTAAATGGTGATTTTGAAGGGGAAGTGTATGTCTCACAACCTGAAGGTTTCATAGTTAATGGCAAAGAAGATAAGGTTTACAAGTTAAAAAAGGCACTTTGTGGCTTAAAACAGCGTCGCGGGCATGGTCCGTCAAAATTGATTCTTATTTCCAAGAGAGTGGCTTTCAAAGAAGCAATAATGAGCCTATTCTTTATATAAAAAGAAGAGGCGAGAATGAGTTTCTAGTTGTATGTCTTTATGTTGGCGATATGATATATATGGGTTCAAGTGAGTCTATCTTCACCAAGTGTAAAGGCTGCATGATGAAGAATTTTGAGATGTCTGATTTGGGTTTGCTGCATTATTTTCTTGGTCTTGAGGTGAAACAGGGAGTTGATGGCATATTTCTTTCACAAAGAAAATATGCAAAGATCTTTTGAAAAAGTTCAATATGGTAAATTGCAATGTTGCTGCTACGCCAATGAACATTAATGAGAAGTTGTATCGTGATGATGGTTTTGAAATGACAAATGCGACTTATTTTAGAAGTTTGGTTGGTGGTTTGAACTACTTGTCTCATGCAAGACCAGACATTTCTTTCTCTGTCGGCATCATATCAAGATTTATACACAATCCAAGTAAGCTTACCTTGGAGCTGCGAAGAGAGTATTGAGATATATCGCATGGACAACAAATCATGGAATTTAATATTCTAAGGTAACAAATTTCACATTAACTGGCTTTACTGATAGTGACTACGCATGCAACATTGATGATAGAAAGAGAACATCTGGTTTCTTGTTTAATCTTGGATCTGGAACAGTTTCATGGAGTTCATATTGCAGCAACTTCTGCAGCTTGTCAAGCAATTTGGTTAAGGAGACTTGTTGCTGATTTTAATCAGAAACCAACTGGTGTAACTGAGATATTTTGTAACAATAGATATGCTATTGCGATGTCTAAGAAACCAGTACTCCACAGTAGAACAAAGCACATAGATATTCGCTATCACGTTATTCGAAGTCTTGTTTCTACTGGAGAAATTTCTTTGAAGTCTTGTGATACAAATGAGCAAGCAACAGACATCTTCACGGAGTCACTTCCGCAAGAAAAGCACGAGTTCTTCAGAGGTCAACTTGCAGTTTGCAGTTTTGAATCAAGGGGGAGTGTTGATTAGTGATTCAGAATAAACTTGACCAAATCTTCAGGAGTTTGTTAGTTAATTTCCTTTATCTTAGCAAGTTTAAATAATGTGGCAGATTAGTAGCTAATTAGTAATTAGTGGGTTAGTGTACCTAGATTTTAGTAATTTCAGTTTTTGGTACGTCGATTTATAGGCAGGTCTTGTTGTTTTTATTAATTAATCAAAATTGAAGAAGTTTGCAGTAACTTTTTATCTCTTTTTCACTCTTTCTGTTTATTTTTTCTTTTGATTATCTTTTTCTTTCAAACAGGCACGTGGGTCGACCAATGGATTATCCTGGTCGACCGTCGATGGGTTCCATAAACTTTATTTTTAGACCTTTGACAGACGGGACACATGTACGATCCGTTGGTCAACCTACGGTTTGTACATGGCATTTGTAGGTCCAATTCAAACTTCTTAAAATCCCACTAAGTCTGATACTTACATAAGAGACCTAACTACGGCTCGTGCATTGGGCAATGAACCGTCCTGGTGAATAATAGGAAAGTACTGGAACTTTGACATTTTTGAAAAATATGGACTAGCCATTCACAGAGATAGTCCACGAGCCGTTGGTGGCTCTATTGGTTCTGGCACTAAATCTTGCAAAAGTTGCAATTTCCTATCTTTTTTAATCTAAGGTGTTATATTATCTCCCCTTTAGGAACATTCATCCTCGAATGAAGTATAAACAAGCTAAGTTTGGAGGAAAGAGCTACTGTCCCTACCAACTAAGTACTAAAAACTAATATCTAACTAAACTGATTTCCATGAATCATTCAAAAATATTGAAATACAATGATAATTGAAGGAATGAGATACTGAGACTGAATTTTCCCCAGATTAACTGAAAGACTAGAGAGGAACTATTACCTCAAGCTAAAACTCAATCGAAAGGAAATAAGTGAGGATACTTGGTCATCATAGTTGCTTCTGCTTCCCCAGTATCTCCCTCTATGGATAGACTTCACAATCAAACATTTACTGAAGTGACTTCCTTATTTCTCAACCTACAAACCTGACGGCCAAGAATTTCAACTAGAATATCCTCATAGCTGAGGTTATCCTTCACATCCACACTCTCTAAAGGTACTATCGATGCCAGATCACCCACACACTTCTTCAACAAGGAAATGTGAAAAACTGGATGTATCGCTGCTAGTTTTGCCGGAAACTCTAACTCATAAGCGAAATTACCAAGCCTTTTCATGATTCTGTAAGGACCTACATAGCTGGGACTAGCTTCCCTTTCTGGCAAAATCTCATGACCGGTTTCACGGACGTTCCTTTCAAGAAAACCCAATCATCGATTCCAAACTCTAAGTTCTTTCTCCTTACATCTGCATAGGACTTCTGACAACTCTGAGATATCTTTAATCTATAATTGATGATCTGAACTTTCTCTATAGCCTTATGAACCGAATCTGACACAATCAAGGTTGCTTCACCTACTCCGAACCAACCAACCGAAAAACTGCATCTACGCCTATGCAGTGCCTCATAAGGGGCCATCTGAATGCTGGAATAGAAGTTGTTATTATAGTAGAACTCTATGAGAGGTAGGTGATCATCCCAACTACCCTTGAAATCAATCATACAAGCTCTCAACATGTCCTTTAAGTTTTGAATGGCACTCTCCTCCTTACCATCTGTCTGTGGATGAAATGTTATACTGCGATTTACTTGAGTACCAAGACCTTTCTGAAATGATTTCCAAAAATAAGAGGTAAATTAAGGACCTCTATTTGAGATGATAGACAAGGGAACCCCATCCGTCTGTAGTCTTGACAACCAAGAAGTGCCATGACTTAGAGACCCTGTCCACTATCACCCAAATAGAGTCATGTTGTCTATGAGTACGAGGTAACCCCATAATAAAATCCATGTTTATCAATTTCCACTTCCACATAGGAATGCTAATCTGTTGAGTCACATGTCTTGTTTTCTGATAATCTACCTTAACTTGTAGTTAGAACATTTAGCCAGATATTCAACTATGTATCTCCTCATGCCGTTCCACCAAAAGACTTCGTGTAGATAAAGGTACATCTTAGTGGAACCTGGTTGAATAGAATATCTAGAATTATGGACTTTTATAAAGATCTGCTTCCTCAACTCACCCATATTAGGAACACATAAGCGACCCTAGTAACGAAGCCCACCATCTCCCCCTTCGGAGAAAACCTCAACTCTCTACTGATGAACTGCACCTTTCAACTAAAGTAATATAGGATCACTATACTGTTTTTCCTTAACCTCAGCTACTAATAAATATTCTGACCCATTTTGAACTATCACACCACCATCTGACATGTCCATAGGGCAAACTTCTAACTGACAAGCCGGTGAACATCTTTGGCTAATTCTTTCTTCTTTTCCTCAAGATGTGCCACACTACCTATGGATAGTCTGCTGAGGGTGTCAACTACTACATTAACCTTACTTGGATGATAGAGCATATTCATGTCATAGTCTTTGAAGAATTCCAGCCATCTCCTCTGAAGAAGATTCAACTCTTTTTGGGTGAACACATATTGGAGGCATTTATAAACTGTTAAGACATCAACATTAAAATTATACAAGTAGTGTCTCCAAATCTATAGGGAAAACACTAGGGGTGCAAGCTCGAGGTCATGAGTCGGGTAGTTCTTCCGTGGACCTTAAGTTATCTAGAAGCATAAGCTATGACTTTACCTTGTTGCATCAACACACAACCTAGGTCGACCCTGGATGCATCACAATAAACCACATAACTGTCTAACCTATTTGGTAGAGTCAAGACAGGAGTTGTAGTCAACCTGGTCTTCAGTTCTGAGAAGATTTTCTCACACTCATCTGACCACTGAAACATTACCTTCTTCTGAGTCAACTTGTTCAATCGGGGAAGCAGTGGATGAAAATCCTTGAACAAACCTCTGGTAATAACTGGTGAAAGCCAAGAAACTTCTAATATCAGTCAGAGAGGTAGGTCTAGGACAGTGTTGTACTGCCTTAATTTTTTGAAAATTCACTCGAATTTCTTCGTTGGATACTACATGACTAAGGAAAGCGACCGACTGTAACCAGAAATCACATTTGCTGAAATTATCGAATAACTGGAGATCCTTGAGGTTTTGCAGAAGAACTCTCAGATGAGTCGCATGCTCTTCCTCATTCCAAGAATAAATGAGGATATCATCAATAAAGGCGACGATGAATAAGTCCAAATACTATTTGACCACCCTGTTCATTAAGTACATCAAAGTTGCATGAGCATTCATTAGTCGAAAAGACATAACAACAAATTCATAGAGATCATAATGAGTCTTGAAGGCTATCTTCGAGATGTCACTGTCCCTAACTCTGAGTTGATGATAGCCGGATCTGAGGTCTATTCTAGAAAACAACTAGCACCCTGAAGTTAGTTGAACAAGTCATCAATCCTAGGATGGGATATTTATTTTTGATTGTGACTTTGTTCAACTAAGGGTATTCAATGCACATTCTGAGACAACTAGCTTTCTTCTTCACAAACAACACTGGAGCACCCCATGGAGAGATATTGGGTCTGATGAAGCCCTTATCTAGAAGATCTTTCAATTGTTCTTTTCATTCCTTAAGCTCGGAAGGACCCATCCTATAAGAAGGAACCGAAATAGGCTAGCTATCTGGAAGGAGATATATTTTAAAGTTGGTTTCCCTTTCAATACAAACTCCATGAAGGTCTTCTGGAAACACTTCTGGATACTCATTCACCACTAGGACTGACTCAAGAGTTTGGGTTTCATAGTTTGAATCATTAACCCAAACAAGATGATAGATGTACCCTTTGGATATGATTTTCATGGTCTTAAGGTAATAACTAAATCAACCTATAGGCATTGAGTTACTACCCTTCCATTCTAGTGTTGGCTCGCTTGGAAACTGAAACCGAACAATCCTAGTTCTACAATCGACTGAGGCATAACATGAATGTAACTAATCCATGTAAAGAATGATATCAAAATCTATTATTTCTAACTCTACAAGGTCTGTTGGGGTGATTTTCTAGGAAACCATGACAGGGCAATTTCTGTATACACGTCTAGCTATAACTGGGCCACCAACTGGAGTAGAGACTGAGAACGGTTCTGAGAGAATTTCTAGACTGACACCAAAGTTTACTGCTATATAGGGAGTTACAAAAGACAGTGTAACCCCTGAATCTAACAATACATAAACATTTAAATGGAAGACTTGTAACATACCAATAACCATATCAGGAGACTCTTCCTAGTCTTGGCGAACCTGAAGAGCATACAACTTGTTCTGGTTCTGATCACCACCTATACCAAAAAATGCACCCTACTGAGTGGGGCGACCCGCTAGAGCTGCTGAAGTTGTTGACTGAGCCCTATCACCTCATTGTCCTTTCCTAGTAGAAGGGCAATTCCTCAACCTATGACCAGACTGACCACACCTAAAACACCACTTTCTGCCAGCAAGACACTCACCTAGATGGTTCTTACCACATTTTGGATAGAATGGAATAGTCCTGTTACTTGAAGCACTCCTCTGAGACATAGAGACTAGTTCCCTTTCTTTTTTATCTTGTCGAAACCTGGGGGATGGAGTGCTAGCTGATGAAGGTGCTGGGGCTATAGACCTTTATTGATATTCTGAGTGATTCCCACCCCCTGACTTATGCTGAGAGTATTTATATTTTCCTATTCTAGTCTTCTTGTTATCCTAAGCCATTTCCTAGAGCTTATCTCTCTCAACCTGCTGAGCATGGGTAATTAATCTGGAGATATCCATATCCCCTAATAGCATATCATTCCTACACTCGGTCTTTTCATGACCCGAGCCTACACCCTGGACGTGGCCGGCACTCGAGAATCATTGTTGGTCCCCAAGCTAACCCTCATCCTGGCTGACTACAAACGGAAGACTAACTCAAGCATACAAAGCTTAAAAACTAAATAAAAATTCATGAAACTCAATTACAAAGCTTTAACTCAAATGAAAAACTCTGAATAAAAATAAAGTATTCAACTTGCCATAAAATAGGCAACTAAAGTATTTAAAACATTTAATAAAATAAATGAACAGACTTTTAAAACTCTACAGTTTATCTATGAAGCCTCTAAATGAAAAATATGGAAGTCGAAAAAAGACCCACGACCTCCTAACAATTGATATAATTGAAAGTAAAAGTGGAACCCTCCAGAAGCAAGGAGGCTCAGCATAGCTAACGTGAACTCCATGTGGTATCAACAAAGCTCATGTTGATGATCCTGAATACATGTATCTGCATCATGAAATAATGTAGGCCAAATGGCTTAGTACGTGGAATATACAAGCATGTGAGGGGAATTCTAAAGCATACCATAAGCTTAACTTGATAAAAAGAAAACATACTTACCTCTTTTCAAACTTATTCAACTTAAGGATACTCAAAACTACTCAAAACTTACTCAACTCAGAAGTACTCAAGGATAAGATACTCAACTCAGTAATAAGATTCTTAACTCAGTGAAACTCAACAATAAGGTACTCGACATAATGAAGCACAGATCAACTCAAGATACTCAATACAAGATACTCAACTCTAAGGTACTCAACTCAAAATATTCAACTCATGATACTCAAGGATAAAGCAATAGTAAACGATGCAATATATATGGAAAGTTGTAAAACTATAGATAGCAACTCAATGTATTGAAAAATACAACAATACTCAGTGTGTATATAAAAATATAATATAACTCTGTGGGAGTTTCTCTAACCGACAACCATTACTATGAGTTATGTGATGATACAACGTCTCGCCCACGCTGCCAGAACTCTCCTATACTTTGCCAAGGTATAAGACCTCTCAACTAAGTGGATCCACTAGTTTGTGCTTAAAAGAAATAAGGAATCATCTAAAAAGTATGACCCTTTCTACCCACGTCGGCTACATGGTTTATGGGGGTTGTGAGTTGTATGAACTCTCCCCCATATCGGTGCTCAATCCTACTCCCAAAATATACTCAGCTTATATGTTTCTCCTATACTCAGCTTATACTCAGCAAAATAACTCTGTGGGAGTTTCTCTAACCGACAACCATTACTATGAGTTATGTGATGATACAACGTCTCGCCCACGCTTCCAGAACTCTCCTATACTTTGCCAAGGTATAAGACCTCTCAACTAAGTGGATCCACTAGTTTGTTCTTAAAAGAAATAAGGAATCATCTAAAAAGTATGACCCTTTCTACCCACGTCGGCTACATGGTTTATGGGGGTTGTGAGTTGTATGAACTCTCCCCCATATCGGTGCTCAATACTACTCCCAAAATATACTCAGCTTATATGTTTAAAAACATAACTCTTTCTGTGGTTTGAGATTATTACTCAAAATCATTCTCTAAAAAGAGATGTTACTCAACTGCTCAAAACTTTTTTGGAAATCTCAGTTTTCTCCTATTTTAAATGTGAAAACATTTTACTCTTGGAAATAATTAGTTCCCATATAATATTTTGAAGAAATGAACTTCACTCTTACTCTTACTCAACTCAATGCTCAAGTCTTAAAACAAGTTTTAAAATATTGTAAAAGACTTCTCGAAATAAATTTCATGCCGAATTATAGACGTGAAAGACTCAATTCAAGGTTTTGAATAACCGTAACCAGAACTCAATACTGGATACTAAACAACTCAGAACTCAAGAACTTCAATAATAATACTCGCTTCAAGAATGCTTGACTCAGAGGCTTCATGCGGAATTATGGACATGAACTACTCAACTCAAGGACTTCATGGGTAAGATGTAATAGTCCCATGATTAGGAATATAATCTCGAAAAGGTTAGGAACTCTATACTCAAGACTTAGAACTTGAAGATACTACTCCTCTCAATGATACTCAATTTATGGAGTCCTTGCGGAATTTATGGGCATGAACGACTCGACTCAAAGGTCTACATAACAATATGGAACTCAAGTATATGACTCTTCTCATTCTCGTACTTACTTCCTCAAAACTTAGCTCAAATCGATAGTTTATCTCAAAGGATTCACAATTGAACTAAAATACTTTCTTGGACTCTACTCTTAACTCTCTTTTGAATGTGAATTATGAATTCAAGAGTTACAGTTCATGATATGAAGGATCGAGGTGATAGTGTAGAATCATGAATATATTCTTCTCACTATAATTCTCACTTACTTGAGTCTTGAAACAAGTTATTAGAAATTGTAGAAGACTCCTCAAAATGGACTTTCTCACAATGTTCGAAAGAGCTCTCAAAGCTTGACTCTTAACTATACCTTGAATTTGAATTATGAATTCAAGGTTATGATTCATGTTATGAATGATTTCTAGGTGTTTATAAGTAGCTTAGAGTGTTTAGAATCAAAGGGGAGTAAAGGTACCCTTCGAAAAAACTCAAACGGACGAAACGATGGAGAACGGGAGGGGGCAAGTGACCCTGGTGCACTGAGTGGCGTGGGACGCCAGCCCTAAACTACAGAGAATAATTCTTGTTGTACTGACTGGCATGGCACGCCAGCCACCCCTGGCGTGATGGTGGTGCGTCGCCCTAGGCACTGCCCAGAAAACCCAACGACTTTCTTTGCTCGTTTTCTCACCGTAGTTCACCTAGATTCGAACAGTTTCTTCCCCAATCACTTGGAGTCGATTTATTAACATAATTACACACTAATATACTCAATACAACCCTCAAAACACTCACTTTTATCTCAATAAATCATCAAAACCCCAACAAAACAAGTTTTAGAATGAAACCTCAAGAACACTTATCAAGAACATAAATCTTTCAATCTCTATGGACGAATTCGAATATGAAAATTATGTTTGGTGTGTGGGTGAATGAACCTAACACTATGGAAACTTACATACCTCTTAGGGATAAAATGCATGGCGAAAATCCAGAATAAAACTCAAGAACCTCGACGAACGCCTTGATCCTCTCCTTTTTTCTCCTCTTTTCTCTTCTTTTCTCATCTTGAACTCTCAACTAAAACCCTAGGCGTATATTAGGATTATAAAACTGAACCTAATAAGATTAGACCCTTAAAAACCTACTAAAAACGAATTAAATATGATTTGGTAAGGAAAGACCAAAATACCCCTCACTATTTTTGGGTAAGTTTCCATAACTTGGCTGCCTGACTTCAAAAGGGCATATCTCACTCATCTGACCTTGAAACTTAGAAAAATTAGTAGCATTGGAAAGATAATTCAAATACCTTTCTTTTTCCATCTTATGGAACACGTAACTGATCATGTACTGAGAGTTCTGGTCGTTTGAAGTTGACCCAAATCTTAGAAGAACTTAGGAGTTACTTGAACAAATTCCCTTCAATTCTTTTTGGAGCCCCAGGTGCTATATCTAGTGACCTTAAAACATAAGAAAAATTAAATTCCTTGGTAAAATCCATGGTTCGAGTCTTAGTTCGAAAAAATTTCTGGGTGTTACAATATCTCCCCCTTGGGATCATTCATCCTCGAATAACGGTTGGATTGGGTATGGAATGGGGTTACTCTGACTAAGGTCTGAGTCTAGTGGTATGCTCTTACTATATTCAAGTTTAGTACTCTAACAAATCCATGGACTCCTACTAACCAACTCCTTCGGAGCAAACTAAGGGCTCTCCTTTAACTATTTCTCATAATAAAACCTCATCCTCCTCTTTTATAAACTTAGATGGAATTATCGCACCACCATCATCATGATAGGAAAATTATCCTTCTCCTTCTAACATCACTCCACTACTAAAAGGACCTCTGAAAAGCTATCTCCCTTACTCTTTAGAACTCATTAATATCTTATTCTCAAACACTTGATTTCTCATCTCATCATCTCCCCCTTAGGTCTAAAGCTGACACTTGAAAGCCATGGACCTATTCTATCATCTCTAATTGGTCTACATCCTATTGTACTCTAACACTCGGGAGAAGCTTATCTCATGACTACTGAACTCTTCATAAGCAGGTACAAAGACCTCTCTCTAAGGTGTTTCTCTTAACCTCTTTTGATTACATAACCTCTCGGTACACCTCTTAATGCTCTTGTTACTCTTGTGACTTAGCCACACTTCACTGCCCCTTGTATAAACGTTAGGGTCTCTCACTTGTAACACTCATATTTTTTTTGCAGCTAATCACCTCAATTCCTCACCTACTCTATGTGAAGTCTTCTAGATCAAATCTAAAGACTAACACCATCACCCTCATGTTGCCATTTTTTGGATCATGACACTCATCTCAAATTCAAGCTTAATGTTCATAACTAAACCCGAATATCAACATGATTGCTCGCCTACTATACTATACCTCATTACTTGATTAGTTCTATAACCTTCTGAACATCATGAACCTCCCAAACAAATCATAATCGTAGCTTGGGTCTATCACCTCATGAATACTCTGTGCTTCTATTCAACACATACACTTGGTCATTACCTACACAATGACACTTCACCACAAACTCCTTTATAGCTACAACACACTCTACCTCCTATAATGGAATCTTCACAACTCATCACTTCTTAATCTACCCATAAGGGAAAACTCCTCATTAATAACTTACTAGGTGCATGACTATAGTAACATAGATTTTTAAAACACCATCTCCCTTTCTTAGATTACTAAACCTATGCATACATTTCTCTAACTATGGGCTATTTCTTTACTACTGCTCATGATCTCATAACTCATGCTACCTTTTAAGCTGGAAATATTACACGAGCTCTAAAAATACCACCTCATAAGGATCTCAGCTGAAACAAGGGTTAGATCAAAAGAGTCTGGGAATGCATCTCACTTTTAGCTCAAATGCACGATTCTTATGAATATGAAGGCATTACTCTGAAACTCAACACTTAGCTCACTCATAGGCTCCTCTCAAGTCCCTCTGCAGTCTTATGACTTCCTCAAGACTCTTGTTAAGAAAAACTCATCGATAGAGGATTGACTTTTCTTTCCAAACACCTCTACTATGATGGGTAGTTGAATGATTCTGAGAAATGCACGAGTATGAATAAATCTCTATGACATATCTCTATTGCACGATTAATAGTATGAAGAAGGGAAAAATTTCTTAAATGTCTATAGTCCCTCATTTATAGAAGTGGGGTCCTCACAACCATAAACAATACCCTACTGACACTTGAACTCTGTGCTTTAATACGAAGTTTGTCACAACCCAAGCTTACACCCTGGACGTGGCCGGCACTCGAAAACCATTGTTGGTCCCCAAGTGAACCCTCATCCTGGCTGACTACAAGAGGAAGACTAACTAAAGCATACAAAGCTTCAAAACTCAATAAAAATTCATGAAACTCCATTACAAACCTTTAACTCAAATGAAAAACTCTGAATAAAAATAAATTATTCAACTCGCCATAAAATAGGCAACTTAAGTCTTTAAAATATTTAATAAAATAAATGAACAAACTTCTGAAACTCTACAATCTATTGATGAATCCTCTAAATGACAAGATGGAAGTCGAGACAAGACCCACGACCTCCTAACAACTAATATGTCTGAAAGTAAAAGTGGAACCTTCTGGGAGTAAGGAGACTCACCATAGCTAACTCGAACTCCATGTGGTATCAACGAAGCTCATGTTGATGATCCTTAATACTTGAATCTGCATCTTGAAATGATGCAGGCCAAATGCCTCAGCACGTGGAATGTACGAGCATGTAAGGGAAATTCTAAAGCACAGCATAAGCTTGAACTTGATAAAAGGAAACCTACATACCTCTTTTCAAACTTAATCAACTCCAGGAAACTCAAGGATATTCATAACTACTCAAAACTTACTCAACTAAGAAGTACTCAAGGATAAGATACTTGACTCAGTTTTAAGGTTCTCAACTCAGTGAAATTCAACAATAAGGTACTCGACATAATGAAGCACATATCAACTCAAGATACTCAACTCGAAGGTACTCAACTCAAGATACTCAACTCAAGATATTCAACTCGAAATACTCAACTCATGATACTCAAGGATAAAGCAATAGTAAAAGATGCAATATATATATATGGAAAGTTGTAAAACTATAGATAGAAACTCAATGTATTGAAAAATACAACAATACTCAGTGTGTATATAAAAATACAATATAACTTTGTGGGAGTTTATCTAACCGACAACCATCACTATGAGTTATGTGATGATACAACGTTTCGCCCACGCTTCCAGAATTGTCCTATACTTTGCCAAGGTATAAGACCTCTCAACTAAGTGGATCCACTAGTCTGTGCTAAAAAGCACTAAGGAATCATCTAAAAAGTATGACCCTTTCTACCCTGGTCGGCTAGATGGTTTATGGGGGCAGTGAGTTGTATGAACTCTCCCCCATATCGGTGCTCAATACTACTCCCAAATATATTCAAATCATATGTTTAAAACCATAATTGTTTCAGTGGTTTGAGATTATTACTCAAAATCTTCCTCTAAAAAGAAATGTTACTCAACTGCTCAAAACTCTTTTGAAAATCTCAGTTTCCTTCTCTATTAAATGTGAAAACATTTTACTCTTGGAATAATTAGTTCCCATATAATCTTTTGAAGAAATGAACTTCACTCTTACTCTTACTCAACTCAATGCTCAAGTCGTAAAACTAGTTTTAAAATATTGTAAAAGACTTCTCGAAATAAACTTCATGCCGAATTATGGACGTAAATGACTCAATTCAAGGTTTTCAATAATCATAACCAGAACTCAATACTTGAGACTCAACAACTCATAACTCAAGAACTTCAATAGTAACACTCGCTTCAAGAATGCTTGACTCAGAGTGTTCATGCAGAATTATGGGCATGAACTATTCAACTCAAGGACTTCATGGGTAACCATTTTTACCTAAACAAACTTTTTTTTAGATATAAATATGACCATTTATTATGTAACAAGATGGAATTAAAATGCTAGTGTTGCAGGGGGGAAATGGAAGTTACCATGGGATTAAAACGTGAATGTTGGTGGTTCGTCGTCTGCTGCTCTCGCGGCTGCTGGTTGTTCTCACCGACTGCTTCTATTCAGAGTGGCTGGTTCTTGGTGGCTCACCGGTCGGAGCTTCTGTTCACCGAAGAAGTAGCACTGGAGAGGAGAGGAAGAGCAGCAGCCTGGCTGCTGCTAGCGGAGAGGAGACGGAGAAGGGCAATGGGAGAGAGGAAGAAGAGGGGCGGAGAGGAGAGGAGAGTGACATCTCCTCTTGTTCTCGCCGGAGATGGAGGATGGCGATAGGTGGCTGCCTCGCCGTAGATGGAGGACAGCGAAGAGACGAGGAGGAACAAAAGAGGTCGGGTGTGGCGAATCTAGAGAGAAGAAGAATGAGGAATTTAGGTTTGGGTCTTTTGGTAGATTAAAATAGGAAAGGTAGGGAATTAGATCTTGACCGTAGGATTATTTTTAAATGAGAGGCTAAGATTGAAAGGATGAGATCAACTGTCAGGATTAAAAGATGGGGGTTGAGTTGAAATCTGAAATTGGAGTGAATTGCAACAGAATTAGTGACGGATTCTAACATCCTTCACATTCAAATAAATATATATATATATTTAGAAAAAATTATATTGATGGATATTTTCGTCACTATATAAAATAATATTTATAAAAATATATTTAATAGTTTAGCAACCTTTTTTTCGTCACTAATTCCGTCACCCAATATTAATTAAATTTGTCACCACTACTTTGTTACTAAATCTGTAGGGAAAATTAGGCGCCAATTTTTTGCGCTAATATTTAGAGACGGATTAAATATTCCGTTGCAAATCCTTTGCTATATTATAAATCAAAAAATCATTTGTTAATTTTGCAACAAAATGGTTATTCTATTGCAAATCTGTCGTTATATAGTGATGGAATATTGTTCGTCGCTAATATCCGTCGCTAAATGCTGTTTTTTTAGTGCTGTATATATGGTTGTGTAAAATTAATTGAGAGCTCTAGAAGAGCGGCCTTATTACTACCTGGGGGAACAATATTAACAATCTAATAAACATTGCACTATAGTAAGTCTCAAAGCAACTTATTAAGTTTCAAGGTTATTCGCCAAAATAACTATCATGTTGAGACTGGCAATGAAGGAAAGGTTGAATACCTTTATATTAATACAGTAAAAGTGGAGCAAAAGTATGTGCAAGAAAAATTACCCGCATTTTCTTCTAGGTGAAACCATACAAGTATTAGTATGGTTGAATCACATGACATAGTAAACAAAGGGTTTACTAATCCTAATAATTTTATCATTTGGCATGACATGTTAGGCCATCCCGATTATAATATGATGCGTAAAATTATTGAGAATTCACATGGGCATACTTTGAAGAATCGGAAAATTCTCTAATCAGAGGAATTCTCTTGTGCTGCATGTTCTCAAGGAAAGTTGGTTATTAAACCATCAGCAACTAAGGTTGGGATTGAACCCCCTACATTTCTAGAACGTATACAAGGTAATATATGTGGGACAATTCACCCTCAATATAGGCAATTTATATATTATATTGTCTTGATAGATGCATCTACAAGATGGTCAAATGTGTGCTTATTATCAACTCGCATTATGGATTTTGCGAGGTTTCTGGCTCAAATAATAAGATTAAGAGCACAATTTCCAGATTATGCAATAAAGACAATTTGTGTGACGACCCTTTCGAAAGGATACTACCACTTAAACATGAAATCTAATTTAATACTTGCGACATTTAAAAGAGATTAACAAAGGGCATATTGATTTTAATCTAGTAGAGGGATCAGGTTCATAACGAATAATTTAGTTAAGGATATACATCCTGCCCATTTAAACATTTATTTGATGTTAAATTTGACATGGCGCGGAATTTAACTTATGACGGTAAAAAAAATAACCTCCCAGAATAATCTAAGAAAATAACTGACGATCTTTTCATGCATATATTACCCTCACACTTATGGATGAGATAACAAGAATATTACCAACTTCCGAGCATCGAAATCAACCGGTTCATGCTTCACACAAACATTCAAAACTAATAGTAAATTTGTATATTACAAGACTTGGGTTTACACACCCCAAAAGAACAAAACATATAGACATACTTATATTACAACCCATGGACATGATCAAATTAGTCCTCAAAATTTCATGTAAATATACAACACATAGATCATGTACAAGTCCCAAGGTTTATACAAAATATAGATGCCTATATGCAAATGTGATCTTCCTTAAGGCTCTCAAAATCTCCATCTCCAATAGCCAGCTTCATGCATCCTCTCGAACATTCCCTACGATAGAAACAACTATCGCTAAGCATATAGCTTAGTGGTGCAAAAACTATAGGTTCGGAGCCCTCAGATTCACCAAATTACCTTCTCAAGTCATGGGCAACATAATTGAACATAATAAATGAATCAAGTAAACAATATATAAAGAGTATCAAGTTCCATATTTAAAGATCCAAATGTCAAGAACGCTCATAGCACCATTTTCCAAGAGATTCAACAACAAGGCTCACCCAATAAATACATCATGTCGTCACACCAAGCACAAGCAGGTATCAAGAAGGGTCGATGCCCTGTATCAAGAAGGGTCAAAGCCCAAAAATCAAGAGAACCAAGAACCATATTAAAAATGACTTTCTAGTTCGTACTTAAAATGGACAACTTCCATTCTTAAGACAGACTAAAAATCCGGAGTCAAGATGGCAAATGATCTGAATCAAGAGGCATGCCAATAGTGACAGAGTCACAGCCACAAGAAGGACAGGGTCCCAACAAGAGTGCCAAGTGATCAAACAATCCGTACTAGTGAGCGAGTTACACTAGCGTCTTTAACGTCTTAAAGGATACCAACACGACAATGCAAAGTTACAAGAGGTAACCAAGGTACCAACATCAACTCTCAGATATACCAGCAGTTAAAAGAGTGAAAGTACAAGTTTATACACAAACCTCAGTGCTTTAGCAAAGAAACAGTCCAACACAACTTCGCGCGTAGACCAATCAACGTTTCAAAGTCCTCAACTTGTTCACGAGGATATATTAAATAACTTCTTTAATTCCTAGCAGCTCAATAATGTCGAAGTAAAACAGGATTATCATCACAAGTAAGCTTAGCCTGTACAAATACGACTATGCTCCCAAAACAGTGCTTCTGGCCAGCCTAGTACCTCATGCCGCAACTTAGATTTGTAAAGGAAAACGGCACAACTAGACTTTTTAACCTTCATGAAAGATGTAGATACATATCTTAGGGTTGCAAAAAAATAAGAATCACCGCAAAATATATTTTGTACAAAAAGATATATTCAAAGCACTAACAGTTGATCATACAGGATTTCAAATTCTGAAATCTGGACAGAACTTGCCCTATGTTGCGTCCCATATTTCGAATCCATAACAGCTAAATTAGAGTCTTACATAAACATAAGAGTTGTAGGTCTACGAACTAGTTTTCCAAATCATATTTATTCATTATAAACTAAGTTCTATAGAAAGATACATACATAAATTACCAAACACTACCCAGCTCAGAAACAAATTTCGTCACTTACCAACAAGAAGGGTGTGTCTCCAATTCCAGCAAAAAGGACCAAGTTTCTCTCTTGTGATGTTGAAGAACAAATGGTCAGATAATGTTCTAAGGTTCTTAGACTTCAGGTTAGACGAATTTTACGAGAAGAGGTGTCAAAATATAGTCTCAAAAGTGAGGCTAGTCACATGTACAGCTTCCTCCAAAAGGTGGCTGCCCAAAAAAAGGTTGGCTGCCCAAAATGCATACATATATACCTATATGTATAACCCTCACCTCCCTTTCAAGTTATACAGAATTCTAATTAGAATATTACGTAAATACTCCAATACAATCCTTTAAATTACGATCACAATTATGTTAAGCAAGATTGCAAATATCACAAAATTTCAAGGTCCCAAAATGAGAATAAAACATAATTTAGTAATTAAGCAATGGTGTATCAACATGCGAATGTTGGTCTAGTATTTAGGGGTGTTATAATTCGTCTTGATAATTCTGGTTATTTTACATCGCAGGCCTTTAATGATTATTGTTTGTCCATTGGGATAACAATTGAACATCTTGCTGCTCATGTTCACACTCAAAATGGTCTAGTAGAATATTTGATTAAGCGACTTCAATTGATAGCTAGACCACTTCTAATGAGGATAGGACAAAGTTGCATGTTTCAATATGGGGGCATGTTATTTTGCATGCAGCAACATTGGTGCGCATAAGGCCAACTAGTTATCATGAATTCTCTTTATTACAGTTGTCTTTTGGGCATGAGCCAAAAATTTCCCATCTTAAAATTTTTGGGTGTGCGGTATACATTCCCATTGCCCCCACCGCTACGCACAAAGATGAGTCCCCAAAGAAGGTTGGGGGTGTATGTTGGGTATGAATTTCCTTCCGTTATCAAATATTTCTAACCTATGACAGATTTATTTACGCCAAGATTCACTGATTGTCATTTTGATGAATTAGTATACCCAACATTAGGGGGAGAACATAAGTTGTTGAAAAAAGAGATAGATTGGAATTCATCCCTATCTCATTTAGATCCTCGAACAAATCAATGTGAGTAAGAGGTTAAAAAGATGATTTATTTGCAAAATGTTGCGAATCGACTACCAAATGCATTTACTAACCTTCCAAGGGTTACTAAATCTTTTATTCCAGCTACAAATACTCCAGTTCGAGTTGATTTCCCGGTAGGACAAATTGTTAAATAAAATGAGTATAAACCACGTTTAAAACGTGGTAGGCCAATTGGTTCAAAGAATAAAATTCCTCGAAAAAGAAAAGTAACAAATGATCAAGAAGATCATATTATGGAAGAAATTGCTCAAGAAGAGCTCTTAGACATAACAAATGATAAGACAACAGAAAAGGTTCAAATAACTGAAAATAATGAGAATGAAGAAATCTCAATAAGTTATGTCTCGATGAGAAAAAGGTGGAATAAAATAGAATTGTGGTGGACAATGTTTCTAATTATAATATTGTTGTTGAAATAATGCGAAAAATTGAGGATTTTGAACAAAAATTTGTCAGTGATTGCAGACAGATTGGCCAAAATTGAAGAACGCAATTCAAGAGGAATTGACTTCACTTGAAAAATATGAAGGTTTTGGACCAATAGTCCGAACACTTGAAGGTGTCAAGCCAGTGAGGTACAAATGGGTTTTTGTGCAAAAACATAATGAAAAACATGAAGTTGTAAGATATAAAGTACAACCTGTGGCACAAGGTTTTTCGCAAAGGTTTGGCATTGATTATGTGGAGACATATTCTCATGTGGTGGATGCAATTACCTTCAACTATCAACTAAATCTGGTAGTTAATGAAAAACTTCAAATGCGTCTAATGGATGTTGTCACAGCCTATTTGTGTGGCTCATTGGACCACGATATTTTCATGAAAATCCCCGAAGCATTTAATGTGCCTCAAGCATATAAAAATTTTCAAGAAACTTGTTTGATAAGGCTTCAGAAATCCTTATATGTATTGAAACAATCAGGGCGGATGTGGTACAATCGTCTTAGCCATTTTTTGCTAAAGGAAGGGTACAAAAATGACCCCTATTAGTCCAAGATTTTATTATAATATTCTTTTGCTAAGTGTTTTAATCTTGATGTCTCTTTAATATTATTTATGATATATTCTAGATATGACATATCTTGGGTTCTTAGGTACATATATAAATTGTTTTCCATTAATTTTCCTAATAGTTTTATATCTTCCATAGCTTCTGTCCAATATTGTAAATATTCATAATTCATTTTAATCGGAATATTCTAGTAAATCATATAAGTCTATTCTTTCATTATCTAAATATAGATCTTGTAAATCTATTTCATACCATGTTTCGTTTAATAATTCTATTTCATCATCATTAAATATCTTTTTCCATATTATTTCTATTAATTCTATAATTTTTATATCTTTGAGTACATATAAAATCAGTGTTTGGTAGCTTCTTATCATTTCATCATGTATAGGTGCATTCATGTTCTTTGTTATGCAGGTTTTGTTTTCAACTATTCCTTCCTATCATATTCATAACTGAATAGGATTATATTAAATCATTATGAACTAGATTATTTGTTTATCATATTTTCCTGTCACTACTAGCATCGTACTTTAGCGGATACTTTGTTCTTATCAGCGCCTCAACTTTGTTTACTCCCCTAAACGGCTTTCCTTGCCTACCGGTTTCAACATTAGGATGGCATAGTATAGAAGTTTTCTCCCTGTTTCCAGTGTGCTAATAAACTAGAAATCATGATTCAAATAATTCTAATACATAATAACTAACATAAACCTATTCAATCATATGTATGATATTTAATATATGAAATTAGTTCCGCATATTTATTGAACAATATACCTTTGCCTCTTGCTTATCCATGATATCTGAAGGTTGTTCCATTATCTATTAAGTATGAATATCTTAAGTATTTGAGAGTGTTTTTTATGAAAGCTTGCTTCGTTTATTGAAGGCTTGCCTATTATGTTACATGTACATTCCTTTATATAGAAAGGAAATTCTATCCTATAGCTACTTTACAGTAATGCATAATGCACGTACTATACTACTTACTTTACAATAATGCACAATAATGCACCTACTTCATGACTTTTTACACTACTTACTTAATGCACACCTACCACTTTACACTTGTCCACTAACTTTAATAATGTACACCTACTACTTTACACTTGTCCACTAACTACAAAATATTTTATTTGTCTTTTTTGGCCATGTATTATCTTCTTTTATCTCTTTGTCTTTGTCTTCTTATCTCTTAGTCTTCCGTCTTTATCTTATTTGATTATTCTAGCTGGACATCGGGAATCACATTATCTTCTCCATTGCATTTTGAACATATATGGTTAGGATATTTGTGTCCAATGAGCTTACAATATCTGGTTAATAGTTCTAACGAAATAAATCCTACTTTTAATGCTCTTGTCGTAGGTCTTTCTTATGGTTTTAATAATGATAAAATCCATTTCTGGACTTCATCTATATTTGACTTCCTTAGCTCCCTTGAGTTAGCATAAATCATTGATTGATCTCTGGAATAGTAACTCCATATAGCATTTCCATTCAAATAATTGTTGGCTAGTTCTTGTATTATAGTTGATATACCAATTATTCTTTTATTGGCATAAAAATTAGATATCTCGATTTTTTGTATTTCTGGTTGTTCTCCAATATCTTCT
>JAJOOO010009404.1:0-12716 GCA_029582685.1 Solanum piurae | reverse complement strand
AAAAACCTCTATAATAATCTGATATAATCCAATTGGACCACTAACAAGAAAGAAATCCAACGCAATTGATAAAAAAAATAAAAAATTCAGATACGAAAAAACCCTAAATTCAACAGATATTCACGACAAATGCCATTGAATGCATAATACTTCTACAAATTGTTATTAGACTTGTTATTAGGCATGTAAAAAATCAAAATCCTCCCTAAAATCACACCACGACCTCTGCAACAACTAAGCCCTAACAAGAACTCAAAACAACAAAATTCAAAATGAAAAACCAAAAACACAACTGCAAAACAAAGAGAATGAAAATCAGTCAAGAAACTTACAACTATTGAGTGAAACGCGAACTCAAACACTTAACAAAATCGAAAAAAATCGCAGTGAGCAACAATGTAAATCGGGATTAAGGGAGTAGAAGGGTCTAGTTGAAAAGGAGAAAGGAAAGAAATGTTTGAAAGAAAAGGATTAGCCTATTTTTAACATGTCATATCCTATGTGGCATTTTTACATGACGTGGAAAGCTACGTGTGGCGTTTGTAGTTCACACACCACTGAGTGGTAAAAAAAAGGATTTAAAATGTTGGATTTCAGTGGGTTCGAGGGTTCAGTTGGCAAACTCTAGATTAGAAGGGCTCAGGTGACAAAATGAGACAAGTACGAGGGTCTCCCAGACCATTCTGCCTAAATTAAAATAGAACAAAAAATGTTTTTTTTTAATGTTCCGAAAATGCCCTCTGAAAATACATTGCAGCTAGTCAAATCTAGATGGGGCCCACTTATAAAAAGAGATAAACTACAAATGTGGTATCTTCAACTCTAGGTGGGGCCCACATATGAAAAAGTATAAACTACAAATGAGATATTTTTTGTCTTTAAATAGGAAATGTTCTCACAACAGAACCAGTAGTACAACACAATTAAAGCTTGAAGTTTAAAGGAAAATCCTTAAATAACCAAAATAATCCTTAAATTCAATTTTTAATCTTAAAGCATACATGTTGACAGTGTGATGGCTGCTTCATTTGTAACTCTCTCTTATATAATAAGAGAAAATATAATTTATTCAAACTTAAAATTTAAAATTATTTAATCAAATATCAATTAAAAATTAACTTTGAAATGAATATTGGGTCCGTGCACTGCAGAGGCTCTTCGTCACTAGAATGGGCTTAAATGGCAGATTCCCGAAATTCGGTGCGTATGTATGTACTCCACCCAAGATTTGATGGCATTGGTAAAAAATAGGGGAAAAACATAAATTTCCCTCTGAACTTATACCGAAAAGTTAGTTACACGCTTAAATTATTATGACGACCTATTACACACCTAATCTCGTTCAAAGTGATATTAATACCTCAGAATGTGACATGACAAAGAGAGTGTCTTCACCTTCCTTAAGGTGCGTGAGAAGAAAAAAAATGTTAGAATGACAAATTTGAACACATGGCACTATTTTATTGATCATTATATAATTATGTATTATAATTTTTAATATATTAATTTTCTTTTTTAATTTTTTTATTGGTGGCCCCAAATTCTTTAAAACATTTAAATTTTTCTTAATTTTGAGTTCTTCTTCTTCTTAAGGAATCACAACATTTGTCACCATTGATTGTTTGATGGAAGAACATCTAACACTCTAGCTTAAAGAGGAACTCTAAAAGGAAATAGAAAGGAATGGAGAACATGGTGACTTCCAAAGAAAAGTTAATAATTTTCAACTTAAAATTCATGATTTTTCCGTTCGAACTCGCTGGAGGATTCACCGGAGAAGATTACCAAAAAATAATCATGAGAAAGATAATGATTTCTATTGAAAATCTTATAACATTTATGCATAAAATTCATGATTATATTGCCTAAATTTATCAAAAGTTCATCGAAGAAAATGATTTCTCCATCTTTGTCTTCTCTATTCTCGCTAGAGCACTACCTACAACCACCACAATGTCATTTTTATGTCTCAAATCATCAATAACATATTTGATTAATCATTACACATAAAGAATACTAATGAAATGCTTGATTTACATACTAGTTATCAAGATTTTTAAAGAATTTTACAGATCTGAAAAATTTATTTGTTCCACCGACAATAATGGTGTTGCCCATCGCCTATCGCCACTGCCAACATCTCTTAACTTCATAATTGACTTACTGACTCCTATTTTCTCTTCAAATTTTTATTTTTCCCTTCAATTTATGAACAATGGAGAAGAAGAAGAAACATATTTTAAAAAGAAAAATGTATGGTGAGAGGAGGAAGATGCCTAAATCTTTATTCTTTTGCAAAAGTTTAAGAATATATCAAGAGATAAAGATTTTTAAAAATAAAAATAAATATTATTTATGTATGAAAACGTGTGTACAACACTTTTTTTTACACACAACTGAGATTATCTTCGGAAGAGGATATTAATATCACTTTAAACAAGATTAAGTGTGATAGGTCGTCACAGTGGTTTGAGCGTGTAACTTACCGTTGGGCACAAGTTTAGGGGAGGGGGTAATTTATGTCTTTTTTCGTAAAAAATAAAAAAAATGGCGCGAAAAGAGAAGGGCCCAAAGCTGGAACAGTCGGAGGGACATACACCAAAACATTCACAATTACCTCTTAGCCGTAAAGTAAAAACTCAGAGTGAGTTCACGGCGATTCGCTTCTCTCGATAATGGAAATGCAGTCTACTCTTAAGGTTTTCTTCAGTTTTTCCCTTCATTAACCTATCTTTGATTTCTTGATTTTAGTTTAAAGTTTGATTTGATGTTTTGTTGTTCAACCCACAGCACATCTGCACGTGTTTAGTTTTGTTATTAGTAATTCTGCCTTTGTTTTGATGGAATTTTCGTTTCCTATGGTTTTAGAAATATTTTGGGTACACAGAGTTTCGACCATATCAAAAGGAAATCATAGAGAAGATTTTAGATGGAAAAGACTGTTTGGTTATAATGGCCACCGGCAGTGGAAAATCATTGTGGTAAGCTTCAACTTTTTTGTCAATATTTAAAAACTATTCACATGCGCTGAACATTTTGCTTGAATTGTTGGTTTAAGCTATCAGGTTCCCCCTCTGATAACTGGAAAGGCTGCTGTAGTTATAAGTCCTCTCATCTCTTTGATGCAAGATCAGGTAAAATACTTTGTATTGCTCATAGCATAAACAAAATATATGTTCTGAAAAAATATAATGTCCTGTTGTAGGTCATGGCATTAAAACAGAGGGGCATTAAAGCTGACTATCTTTCAAGTGCTCAGACTGATCGTGGGGTGCAGTCCAACGCTGAGTTGGGTCACTATGATATTCTCTATATGACTCCAGAAAAGGCTTGTGCTCTTCCTACAAGGTGCGTAATCTGGAAAGACATATCTCTAAGTGAAAAAGCTCCTTGAATACCTACTTATGTATTCTTATTACTTCTGTAGCTTTGTCAAATATCCAGTGATTCAGATAATATATTTGCTGAAGAAATTCACCAAGATACATGATTTTTCTCTACAAGTTTTTTGTATACCTCACAGTAGATTACTTTCACTCCAGGTGTGAGTTTTCATATCAAGTTGTGGGCAAGTGGATTTTTCTGTATAACTTGTTAGGCTCCAATATTTTTGATGGATGCCTTCAATTTCATCTTCACCTGTTGCATGATTCTTACTTCAGTCTTTAGATGTACCTATTTGGCTCATGTGGGAAATTACTGGAACTTTTCAGTAAACAGTTAGTAAAGGTTTCCACTGACTATTATTGAACTATTTTTGCTGTTGTTGCTTTTATTGTTTTCTGTCATCACTTGTCAAGGTTTTCACTTGGAAATAATGATGATTTTCAAGTTAAGAATCTTTAAGATGTATTTTCCAATGAGTTTAGCATCTTTAACTATACATATGCTTTTCGCAAAATGTGCTGCAGTTTCTGGTCAAGATTGTTGAAAGCAGGGATGTGTCTCTTGGCTGTTGATGAAGCACACTGCATCTCAGAATGGGGTCACGATTTCAGGTTAGGCCCTCTTAACACGTTATCCTAATATTTTGACATTTTGAATTGTTCATGGATTCTCTGGTCCATTTGGCAAGGATTTTAGTAGAAGTATTATTTGAGTATCTTGCCTGTCTATGGTTTGCTGCTTCAATATAATTCTCAATTTAGAGATATGAATAGCAGTGACTGAAGATAAATAAAGCTCAAGAAGATTATATTTTCTGAGCTGTACAGTTTTTCCTAGCAAATAAATGGAAACAATGGTAGTTAAATACCTTGGTACCCAGTTTCGTTCTTGGTTAGATGCTCATTTTTTTCTCACCATCTGGAGAACCACTCTAGAGTATAATGATTTTATGAGAGGTAGAAATAATTCATAAAATTGGAAGTATAGTCCCCTAGAAATGAAGGTGGAGTGAGATAGGATGCAATTGCAGTACCTAAATGTAGACAATGCTAACACGTAGACTCTGTTTGACAGGAGAACCAAATGATAGATGAAGAGTGAAGTTGTAATACATAGCATTGAAATTTAATTACTTAAATTGCAGCAGCGTTGGTGGAGTGCTATGCGATGAAATGATACCTAGCAAAGTGAAAAATTACCATCTGATGAAATAGGGAATTACTACAATGGGTTAAAGATTAAGGAAGACTGGGCATAAAGAATATGAGAGTGTTTTGACATAAGGAAAGGTCCCTCCTGTGTTAAAAGATGGATACTAATTAGTATCCAAAAATAGAAGCTTCATCAAGAAGTGTCTTTGGAGGTTCAGTAAATAGGGGAATTCCTTGTGGATATGTTTGATAAAGAAATAAGGAACACTAGGGGAATGTTGTACCAAAGCAGTGGCAAGAACTTATGGGTGGGTTACTGGAAAAATCATATGGTCATGTCACTAGATTTTGAGGAAAGAGTGGGTTTTAAAATTGGAAACGATAGAAGAATATATGTTTTTCTTTTTTTATCAGTAAAAGTAACATTTATATAAAGGTACCAGCAAGAAGCAATTGCTATGTGGATAGATGACAGAAGAAATATCCTTCTTTCTTGACAACTGGATAGAGCAGATCCCCAGGAAGAAGCAATTTCCTCAGCTTTATAGTAATACAAATTTATCTCAGTGCAATGTAAAGGGATAGGATGTGAGTTTGAGAAGAAACTTGAACTACTGGGTGCTTGAAAGTAGCAGTCTTTTAAGACTCTAGAATAAAGCGAGATTCTGGGGTGGAAGGCACAAGGATAGGGGATGTTTACTGTTACGACATGCAGCCTAGCTCTTACAAAAAGGGATGGACAGTACAATGCAGCAAAGCGGAGGAAGTTCTGGAAATCTGAAACATCTTTTGAAAGCGACCTGTTTCTCTTGGATGGTGTCTCATCAAGCGTGCTTGTCTCAAGAGAACCTCCAGAAGAGATAAGTTCAGCTATGAAATCGATGGGATCTATTTTGAGGAGAGATCGAAAGAAGTAACCATGTATGTTTGCACTGCTCTACAGGAAGATAACTATGGTCCTTTTTCCTAAACGCACTGGGGATGACTTGAATTATGCCTGGAACAACACCAGAGGAAAGATTGCTTTTGTTTTGAGAAAGAGAACTGATAGATTGCCAAGGCTAAAAAGGTTAGGGTAAAGTCTGGAAGATAATATGCAACACCATTCGTCTATGCTTTTTGGTGGACAATGTGGAAAAAGCGAAACAGAGGTGTCCTGAAGGAAGTGCTGACTCCATGCTGAAGATCAGGACTTACTGTATTTTTTTGTTGTATATAGGAATATGTACAGTAGGCTGAAAACTGATAGTTTTTATTGGTTCCTTTCACTGAAGACTATTCTAATGGTGTACTTTTGTTTTCTCACATCTTAGTGCTGTTGTATGAAATTTCTCTGTACTGTTTGAAAGAGATACCTAATCGCAAGGCAAGGCCTAGAAAATGTTTTTTTTTTTTTTTGGATGACACGGGAAACCCGCAGCCGCTACTTTTTGGGTGCGCACAGGGTAAAACCCCCGCTCCTATGCAATAGCTCGCAAACCACATAGGAGAGGTTGCCCGCACTAGGCAAGCCCGGTGCGGCGAGCTCGACCCAGGAGGCAAACCCCTTGCTTTCGCTGGCAAGGGGTTTCTAACTTGAGATCTCCAACATGGAAGTCTCAAGCCCAAACCACTGGGCCACCCTGAAGGGTTATAGAATGGTTTTGAGACCAACAATGTTATGTGGAAGTAAATGTTGAACCTTCTAACACCCAGTATAGAATGGTTTTGAGACCAACAATGTTATATGGTAGTAAATGTTGAACCTTTTAAGACCCAACTCGTTCACATTGTGAATATTGCGAAAATGAATGTTAAGACAGATATTTGTATATGATCAGAAAACTTGAAATGATTCAACTGTCTCAGGGTGCAAGCGGCACTCATAGTAATTAAGGTTATAAATTTGCACTGATCAGTGGACCTAAATTCCTTGAAGTGCATTGAAGTAGATTTAGAATTAATGTATCTTTATCTTTGGTTCATGGAGTTCTAGCTTGAAGGTTTCTTCCGATGAATATTATTTTCTACAGCATGAAAACTAAAGATGTTATTTATAGTGGATCTATCGCATTATTCCATCAAGATATTTTTGTTCTTTCTTGTAGCACGAGTCTACTTCTGCCTTGTCAGGCCTGGTTCTTCATTATGCCTTTGCTCTTCGAATTCTATATTGCTTGGACCTTTTAGTCAGCTCTTGCAGTATTAACCTACTTCTATCTTAATAATATTTCTTTACCCTTTTACGGTTTTACCTATTGTCTAAAGAAACTTGCTTTTCTCCTTTGCAGGGTTGAGTATAAGCAGTTGGACAAGCTGCGTAATGTTCTTTTGAATGTTCCATTTGTTGGCTTGACAGCAACTGCTACAGAAAAGTAAATACTTTTTCAAGTTCTGTAACTTTTTTTCTCTTACTTTTCTTTTCCTTAACTTCCCCAATTTCTTCTTTTCTTTTGATTTTGGGGTCATGTTCTGCTTCAGAAACAAGGTGGACAGGATATCTAATTGGATGTAGTTTCTTTCTCTGCAATCTTATTCCATCTCATAATTTTCTTACCTTGCTGCTTGTTATTGTCTGGACCACACAGTAGACTTTCTACCAAACACTATTTTATATTTAATTTCTACTGTTTGGTTGGGTCTGCAGAGTTTGATGTAATTTACAACTGTACTTTAGGGAAGTTAACTAAAGTGAATTGTCTGTTTCCCAGTAATACAAGCTAGCTTTACTTTGAAATCAGCCTTAACTATACCACCTTACCTCGCTTCTCTTGTATCTAACAGTCTATTTTATTGTGTTAACTTCTGCCGTCTCTCGACTGTTAGTCCTAATTTTCAAGCATTGTTGTTGTAGTAGGCTTCTGTTGTGAGTTAAGCTGGATCAGGTTTATGCTATCTATGCTTTTGGTTAAACTACTCACAACTTCTAATCACTGTCAAATATTTATTGCGTTATATATAAGCTGACACACCACTTTGTATTTCTTAGTTTTTCTTCTCTTCATTTAGCTCGTAGAAGCTTTGGATGAATAATCATTTCTTTTCTTAATTTTCAGAGTTCGGAGTGACATTATCAACTCCTTGCTGATGAAAGACCATCATGTTGCTATTGGCTCATTTGATCGCAAAAATCTTTTTTACGGAGTCAAATCTTTTAGTCGTAGTTCTCAATTTGTTGATCAGCTGGTGGAGGAGATCTCTAAATATGTAGATAATGCGAATTCAACAATAGTATATTGTACAACTGTCAAAGACACTGAAGAGGTCACATTTCATCTCTGCCATGATAAAACTATGATTTCTGTTTTGCCAACTTGGGACATTTGTAGCATTCTAGTATGATATGTTTCCAGTGTAGTGCTTTGATTACATCTCTTAATGAGTAGAAATGTTGAAAGTATTAGTCTTCAATGTCTTCCTTTTTTCAAGGTTTGTGGTTAGATGCATGAAATTTGGCTTGCTTGGCACTTACAGTTTGTTTCAGTTGAGAAAATGCTGAATGTTTTTCTCCTCCTAGTAGTTCCATTTATTCTTTACTCTGTTTCTCCATGTGCTAGCCTGCTAGGTTCTGATATAGTTCATGATTTCAACAGACTGTTGATCCTTCCTGTTGCATAATAGTATCAAGTCGTTGGATCTGTTGCTGTTCTCATGATATCATAACAGTGCATGATGCTTTACTAGCGACTCAATGCTACTATGACCTAGTGACTTGGCTTATGATACCATTATCATGGTTTTTGTAGATCTTCAAATCACTTCTTGAGGCAGGAATCAAAGCTGGAATCTACCATGGTCAAATGGCTAATAAAGCACGTGAGGAGGCTCATAGGTTTCATCATGCTTCATTCAGCTCTTTTGCTTTTGAAGATAGTATGGGCGATTAATTGGCCTTCCTAAGTCTACCGCAGAAACCAATTATCTGCTTTCTTTAGCTATTCTTATTTGTTTTTCTGGAGTCATTAGTGTTTGGTCATGGGTGAAGTATAGGCTACAATTCTTATTGCAGGTCATTTATCAGAGATGAATTCTATGTCATGGTTGCCACTGTTGCTTTTGGCATGGGTATAGATAAACCAAACGTAAGGTATGTGATACACTACGGCTGCCCAAAGAGTCTGGAGTCTTACTACCAGGAAAGTGGACGATGCGGCAGAGATGGCGTTCCTTCAGCTTGCTGGCTTTACTACACAAGAAGTGACTTTGCAAAAGCTGATTTCTACTCTGCAGAAGCTCGTTCAGTATGTTACTCTATCATCCCTGTTCAAAAGGACCATATTCTTGCATTTGTCTCTTTACCTCTATTATACATCCTGGTATACTTGTGACTTATGGGCAGGCATCTCAAAGAAAAGCTATTATGGAAGCATTTTCTGCTGCACAACATTACTGCATGCTGTCAACTTGTAGAAGAAAATATTTGTTGGATTACTTTGCAGATGAGTATACCCATGATGATTGTGGTATTATCTCTATAGAATCTCCTCTCCTGGGAACATTTGTCTCATCTTTTCTAGATGTTTCTGTTTGATTTCAGTTTTTAGTTCCATTATTATTTGTTACCTACAAAAGATCTAGAGTACTTATCTGTTAGTGACATGTCTTATACATGAAGGTCCGAGAAAAGTAAAAAAATGGCTAGAGGGACTCCTAGGTCTCTCTAGAGGGAAGAAGACTAAACTTTCATTCAAACAAGGAGGCTCTGGATTGGATGACTGTCTTTAAAGGGGGGATGCAAGAGAGTGGACAATGAATTTAAACCCATTTTCAAACAATCAAAGCATCAGTTACTGGCAAGGACGGAGTATCTCTGAACCTGTTTGATTGGGACTTTTGAGAAGAATGAAGATCAGTAGGGGCACGCGAATGTGGCTTTGTAACAGATTTAGGAAAGCCTCGGTCATTAAAGGGAAGTCTTTTAAGACTTGGAAATGCAAAGATATTTCTATCAGCATTTATTGCAGCTTGAAGTTCAATAAATTTGGTAGGTTCATCTCTGTAATTTCGGTTAATGGCAATGATTGGTCTGTGATTATTCTACCAGAAAACTCCTTTAATGAGGGGTGGGGAGAGTTGGCTCTAAAGATACACAATTTTATTTCTCAAAAATCCAGTCTACAAGAGTCGAACGCAAAGAAAGGAGGTCTCAGTTCATTGGGACTCAAGGGAGAGGATAGCTACAAAGAAATATTACAGAAAAAGAAATGGTGCAATGGAGACCAAAGTCAGACATCAGCGTCATCTCCAGGAAGCGATAGGGGTCCTCTGAGTAGAAGTCTAGTTGGCAGATTTCCCGACTGTGACGAAATACCCACCAGAGCAGAAGTTAGAAAATGGGCTCAACAGACCTGGAGGGGTATTCACAATCTACAGATCTATGATATGAATGGAACCCATTTTCTTTTCGAGTTTCAGTCAAGACGAGATGCAGAGCACATTCTTCTGGGTGACTGGAGAAGGAGAAATCACCCTCTACCCTTAGAATGGTGGAAGCCAACAGCCAGAGCCTTCCATGCTGATACCATCTTTGATTGGTTTTGGGTCCGGATTTTGGGACTCCCCCTACAGCTGTGGAACGATAAGGTGATGAAGCAAATCGGAGACCTTTGTGGTGGGTGGCTTGAGACGGAGGAAGAAACGCAATTGAATAACCATCTGAGATGGGCCCGACTTCGAGTTATGGGGCCAAGAGAGAAAATCCCTTCCAACATTGAGATCAGCGATGGCGACCTTATTTTTACTCTTCCCGTTTGGATTGAAGCTCCGGTGAGATACAGGAAAAAGGAAGAAGATGGGCTTAGGGATCGAGAGGTCAATAAGATGAAAGAAAAAGGGAAAGCTATTGCAAGCCCTAGTCTGTACCAGATTGAGACAGAAGAGAGATTTAGGGACAAAATTTCAAATTTTTATCCAGGGGATATAGAGAAGACTACTGTTCCTAGTACTTCATTGCTCAGAAGTCACATGGATACTGCAAGGCACGTGGTTTCATATGAGGAGGTGGACCCAGGAGATGGTGAGAGTTTAAAAGGGTTTTGGGTTTGTGGGAAATGTTTTGGGCCTCCTAAGGTCCAAGCTTCTAAAAGCCCAAAGTGTGACTTCATTAAAGGAATAAGCCCAGACCCCCTTCTTATATCTTCTCAAGAAGACCAGATCTTCGTTCTGACTTCTCCAAACTCATAAACAGAAACAGAGCTGGAGAATATGATGAGAATGGAGTCAAATTTGTCAACGGCGAGAAAAAACGGCGGCAAAGAATTGATAAATTCTGACATTCAACACACTGAGGTAAGAGACGATTATGGTTCGAATAAAAAGGATGAAGGTGATCAGGGGGAGAAGTCCAAGGGACACATGATAATATTTGAAGAGTCGATGCCTTTACAGATGGAAGAACCTCTCTCAGAAAAGGAGATTGAAGATAGAGCCATAATATGGGTGCAGTCTAACGTTCTTGAATTCAGCAGGAGGTTTGGAGCAGCTTTCGAGGTATGTGATAAAATAGCCTTTGAATTACTCATGAAGATAGACCAAAAGAGAGGCTACTTAGATAAAAAAGAAGAGGCTACCAAGAAGGGATACAACCAGAATAGCGTCCCAAAGGAGCTAAGAAACTTAGAATTTCATATGAACTTTAAAGACGGGGAACCTAGAGGTAGAGGGAGAACAACACCTCTTAGACTTAAATGTAGACAAATATTATTTCTTGGAATGTAAGGGGGCTGAATGGGGGGAGCAAAAGGAGTCTCATTAGGAGTTTAACTAAACAATGGGGGGCTGACGTCTATGTCTTTGTAGAGACAAAGTTGAGGGGAGTTGACAATGCTTTATTCAAAGAGGTGTGGGCTAATAGGTGGATGGGTGAGTTCCACTTAGATGCAGTGGGTAGAAGTGGAGGGATTGTAGTAATGTGGGACAAAAGGTATTGGAAGGGGGAGCTAATAGGGACTGCTGGTCAGATGCTTACATGTAAACTAGAAGGCATAGTACATAATCTCACTTGGTTTTTAAGTGCAGTTTATGCTGACTGCAACCCAATAATAAGAAAGGAACTGTGGGGGGAGCTGACAACAATTAGAAACTCCTTCGAAGGACCATGGGTGGTGTGTGGCGACTTCAATGTTACAAGATATCCAAACGAAAGAACTGGCAGCCATTATCTGTCTGGAGAAATGACAGAGTTCACTGACTGGATCAACAAGATGGAGTTATTTGACCCTCCTTTATTTGAAGGATCTTATACTTGGAGAAGGGGTGAGAACCACACAACAACCTCCAGAATTGACAGATTCCTCTATTCTAATCATTGGGAAGAATTGTTCCCGCAAATTAAACAAAGTGTGCTATCGAGAGTAGGCTCGGATCATAGTCCAATAGCTCTAAACCGTGGAAAGCTAAATCTCAAGAAGACTTATTATAAGTTTGAGCAATGGTGGATGAGGGTGGAAGGATTCAGAGACAGTGTTATGAATGGCGAGCGCCATTCGCCAAAGGCGATATGGCGAGGCGAGCCATTCTCGCCATTCTACACCGAGGCACGGCGACATAAAAAAGGTGACCTAAGGCGACCAGAAGGCGACGTAAATGGCGACGCCATTTTGGATTTTTAATTTTTAAAAAGATTTGACTTAATAATATTAGTCAAAATTAGGTTTTTGTTTTCTATTTTCAAACTTTCAGTCGCGTTCTCCTTGCGATCTCTTCTCCACCTTCAGTCGATCGAGTTGCTGCTCCTCTTCCCCTCGGCCTCGCGTCTCTTCTCCTCCTTCATCGCACAGTTGCTGCCAGGTGACCTCTTTTTTTTCTTCTTCTTTTCAGTTCTTCTTCTTCTTGAGTTCTCTTCTTCAGTTCTTGTTCAGATTTCTTCTTTTCTTCTTTTTTCGTTTCGTTTCTCTTGCTTCTTTCTTTTTGAGATACAACTGCCTTCACTGCTCTGTTTTTTTCCTTTTTTTTTATTGTTCACAGTTCACTGCTACTGCCTATAATTTTTTTTAAATAAAATTCTTCTATAATTATTTATTCATTTGTCCATAAACAGTGAATTGACTGAATTCAATGGCGGATGCTAGCAAAAAGAGGGACATTGGATGGAATTATGGTGCTCAAGGAGCAACGAAAGATTCGGTTAATTGTAACTTTTGTGGGAGTACTTTTAATGGTGGAATAGCTCGACACAAACAACATTTAGTGGGTGGTTTC
>JAJOOO010009403.1:0-20816 GCA_029582685.1 Solanum piurae | reverse complement strand
ACAATCTAAGTTTAATGTTAGAAAAATAAACGGTAAAACTAGAAGATAGTTTAACTGCTATGATAAGAATAACAAAAGAAAATGAAGAAATAGATAGACAAAAAGAAATTGAAAAAGTAAAACAACAAGCAAAAAGGAAGTACAACAATTAGAAGAAGTAAAAAATACTAAAATATTAGAATTAGTTGTAAATTTCTTCTTGGTCTTTTATACTTATATTTTGATCTGTGTTTTCTATAGTTCCTGTTCTTATTATACTTTTTATAATATCTATTTGTACATCCAAACTGGGGTGCTATTTTGTTTTTGCAACATGCTAGGTTTTTTACTAATATTTTTTCCATTTTTATTTCTTCGTTATGTTTTTCACATAGTTCTATGAACCATCTTTGTAAGAATTTCATTCTAGCTCCTAGGGTATCTGCTAGTCCTGCTTCATTCCAATCCTTTATTACTCTTGAACTAAAAGGTTCGGGTAGTTTTGTAAAATATAATTTTCTTATTTCTTTACCTTCTTCTGTATATTCCTTTATAATAAAATTCTCTGAATGCACACGTGTATTCATCTATATAACACATATTACATATTGCTAATTTTGTCATTAAATTCCTATTTATAATTTTTTCTTTATTTTGTTGGTACTTGTAATATACTTTAATGCTCTAGTAGCATTTATTTATTGAGTTGATGAATAAGATATTTCAACCCTGTTTAGATTTATTTGTGATTGTGTTCATCAATGACATCTTGGCGTGCTCACGTAGAGAGAAGGATCATGGAAAGCATTCGAGGATCGTACTCCAAAGTTGAAAGATGATCGAGCTCGTTTAGATTGACTTAAAAAAAGTAGATTTTAAGTCAAAAAAAAAAAGTCAAACTGAAATGACTTTTAAGTCAAAAAATAAAAAGTAGGGGGAGACCTACTTTTGGTTTCTTACTTATTTTAAGTCATTTTTACCTTGCCAAACACTTCGTAACTTATTTTAAGTCATTTTTGACTTATTGTAAGTTATTTTTTATATTTGACAAACACTTCCAGAAGTCAAAAACTGACTTAAAAGTAAGTTTGACCAACTTTTAAGCCAATCCAAACAGGCTCGAAGGTTGCATGCCAAATTTTCTTAGGGCCTGTTTGGAAGGCCACCCTGATAATTGGATTTGGTGTAATTACACTGTCTGTCATGTTTGGTTGGCCATGTAATTACCTGCTTACCAGGTAATTGAGTGTAATTAGCAGGGGTAATTACACTCTCCAATTCAAAGGGGGAGATTGTGAATTTCTGGTAATTACATCGTGTAATTACAAGTTGATTACTTACTAATTTATTCCTTTTATTTCTATTTTTTTTTCATTTTAATGTGTTTTCAAGTTTATTATTTTAAATTCTTTTTAATTTTTATTATTTTAATGTTTTCTAAAAATATTTTATTTTTATTTAATATTATTTGTATTTCATTTCCTTCTCATTCTCAACCTTTACTTCATGTGATTCCATGCAATTTTTCGTATTATCTAAAAAATATTATTAATATAATTTTACTAGTATTCTAATTTTTAAATTAAAGTAGTATTCATTATTGAATAAAATTATGGACTTACGTTTTTCTTTTCTTTTAAATCATATTTATGTATGTTATGTTGAAATTTCACATAAGAGTATTATGTTAAATTTTTTATCTTGAATTGTTCCAACTTATGTTGTATTTTCGATTTCATTTGATTTAGGAGTATTGACTCGATATTTTACATTGCAAGCTATTTTTTTTAAAGTTAGACTTGATAAATTATATTTTTGTTAAATGTTTTATAATTTTATGACATGATATTTATAATATTATCTTTATTTTTCAAACATGCAATTCATAATGTTTATAGAAATTTTGTTCTTTAAGTTTTTATGATTAATTTAATTAAAATATACTTAATTGAAAAATATAAATAAATTATGTTTATATTATTAGTTAAGAACATATCTTTATTAATTAATATATTTTAAAAAGACAATATATATTCAATATTGAATTTAATAGCATTTATAAATTCCCTTATTTGTCTAATAATTTTTTTAATTTTAAATAATTAATTTTTATTTTTAAAGTCAATATAACCTTATTATTACACTTGTGCAACCAAATAGTATACTTGTCCATACACTGTGACAAATAAACAGGTTAACGTAATTACTAGGTTGTGTAATTACTGTGCTGGTAATTATTACCCTAATAATTACAACAATTCCAATTACCTAATGACTTTCCAAACAAACCCTTAGTGTGAGTTTAACTTGATTTTGTGGCATACTTGGGATTCTTGATGTCCAGAATGATATTATGATGAATCAAAAATATCTTTAGTCAATTCGAGATTTGGATAGGCTCACTTCACCAACTAAGTTGTACTAGATAGGTACTGAACATATTTTGTTTGATAATGAATAATTGCATGTTACCTTTTTATCTTATTAAATTATGAAATCCTTTCAAATGAGCTAAGAAAATTTTATTTATTCTCTTTTATTTTCTTAATTGAAGAAATAATTGAAAATAATGAATAATATCATTATGTGTGTTTTACAAATAAATTATTGTTGACCCAAAGATGATAGAGACTAAAGAAAGAGTTGTACTATATATATAGGTACTAAGCATTTGTTTGATAATGAATAATTGCATGTTGTGTCAACTTGTGTGTTTTATTGCATCTTATTATTATTGCTTTCATATTGAGTTGAGTATTCTTGAGTTGAGTTGAGACGAGGTGAGTATGTCTTCCTTTATATCAGTTCAAACTTATAATTATGTTCCATTCTCCCCTTACATGCTCATACATTTAATGTACTAACACCATTTGGCCTGCATCATTTCATGATGCAGATACATGTGTTCAGGGTCATCAACAGGGCCTGCATCGTTTCATGATGCATTATGTATGTTTTTATATAAATTATTAATAATACTCATTCCATATTGATAGGGACTAAATTTACAATTTCGTTGAAATCTAGAATTTTTTTTTTATACTGATACATTAAAATCAAATTGAAATTACATTTTCTGTAAAACAAAATATCTTACTAGTTACATTTGGTAATAAATATAACTAAATAATAATATGTATTTTCTACATAAATTATTTTTTTATAAATAAAATGATAGTGTTAAAGTTAAAATTACACAAAATAGGAATTGAGTTATGCTTTATTAAATAAAATTTGTCACGTGCAAAAGAATTAGACAAAATCTAATTTTAAAAAAATAAAAAATCTTAGCTACATTAAATAATGAAAATTATAATGGTCACGACCCAACCCACTGGGCCGTGCGGGAACCTACTCTAGCACCTAAGTAGGTGAACCCTCATATCCCAATGTTTTAAAAAAAACGAAAAATTTGGTAAACTGACGAAATAAGAAATTCATGTAATTTATAAATAAGAGTTTTTAAATATTCCAGTTAAGACTTGTAAAATAATTAACACTCCCAGGGATCTAGTCTAAACAGGTACAAGATCTACTAAGATTACAAGGTAAAAAATTTATAATGAAGAGACACAGCTTTCACCATGCGGAAGGAAAGATAGAAGTTGTTGGAGATGGTCTTCGTCTTCACCTAAGAAACATCATTGATCTTGCAACCAGACTATGCCCAAAAAGGCATAGCAAGAGTAGTATCAGTACAACCACATGTACTGGTAGGCATCATCGATCAACCCGATGCCCACCGCATAATATAAGAATCGACTGATAAGAAACATGCAAAAGACTGTTCACTCTTCCACCTTTATCTCCTTACACCTTACCATTCCCGATCACCTAAATAAATACTGAAAACCTTGTATTTAACCCCTTAACCGCTCCGCTTCTTGATCATACTTAATCTTTTTATCCCTTAAAAGAAATCCCGAGAATAACTACTACCACCCAGGTCAACACCCACAACACGCCCTTACTCCTTCCTCATCACTACGTAACCCCCGACCCATGGTACTTCCTACTAAGCTTATCAATGGTCTCCATACTAATCCCTTTCTAGGGAAGAACCCCAACCATAACACTACCACTAAACATCAACTCAAATCCTCAATAATAATGTCACGCCCCGAGCCTACACCCTGGACGTGGCCGGCACTCGAAGACCGTTGCTGGCCCCCAAGCGAACCCTTGGCCTAGCTTTCTTAACTCAGCGGAAACCTAACTCAACAGCATAACTCAATGCAATGAAAGGTTATAAAACAACCAACTGATAAAAACTGGCCCAAAAGGCAACTCGAGTCTCCAAAATAAAATACTGTATATATACATAGATGAGAGACTCAAAACTAACTGACTGACTGTCTATGAAGACTCTAAAATACTGAGATGGATGTTGGGACAAACCCCGTAACATCCTAATAAAACAAAACTAAGAGAACAAAATAACCGAGTCCTCCGGAAAGAAATGAGGCTCACCACTGACTCTTGAGTGCACAACTGGATCAACAGCGTGCTGGATGCTGATCCTGGGTACCTGTGTCTGCATCATAATAAGATGCAGGCCAACTGGCATCAGTACATGGAGTGTACGAGTATGCGAGCTGGACCGCTAAAAAACAACTTAAGCTCGAAAGGAGTACAAAGAAAACTTACCTTGGCTCTATTCAACTCATGAATAACTGAACTCAATATAATGCAATAAGACACATGCAATATATAAAGCTTGTAAAACTATTTAAAACATGACGTCAAATTCATATTTATAATATCATAAAAATACCATGCTTCCTCTCAAACTCTACTTGTGCAATGCATGAATGATGTCCCATACCCCATCCATACTAAGCAGAACCCCTCGAGGAACCATGTAATTTCTACTGTGGGAGTTTCTCTAACCGAGAACCACCACTATGAACTTAAGTGGTGATACAACATTTTACCTCACGTTTCCCAAGGACTATCCTATACCTTGTCGTGATATAGGAAGCTAACTTAACTTTAACTTAGTGGATCAACTAGCTTAACTTTTTTGATCATCTAAAAAGTATGACCCGTTAAATCCCATGTTTGGCTACATGGTTCTTATGGAGAGTTGAGTTAATATGAACTCGTGTCCCCACTTCGGTGCTTAAGACTACTCCCAAAAATACTTTAGCTCATAAGTGTTTTAAACACATCTTTCTTTAGTTTGAGAAAATTGCTCAAAGCTACCCTCTTAAGAGAGGTAATTGCTCTTGAAAACTCTTTCTAAAAAGAACATATCAAAACCATATTTTTAATATGATCATTGATGACTCGGGAAGCCATACTACATAAACATTGATGGTATATCTAGAGACCATACTGTTTAAGCATTGATGACATACTCGATTGTCATACTAATCATGTTTTAGAAACTCTTTCGTAAAACTCATCTTTTTCTTAAAAGAGATAGTACTCAAACTGCTCAAAACTCTTTTTTGGAAATCTCAGTTTCCTCTCATCTTAAATGTGAAAACATTTATAAACTTCTTTGGGAATACTTAGTTCCCTAATAACTTTTGAGAAAATGAACTCAACTTAATACTCTTGGATTAACTTGAAACTCTATACTCTTTACTCAACTTGAAACTCTATACTTTGCTTGAAACTTGAAACTCTATACTTTGCTTGAAACTTGAAACTTAAGCCTTAACAAATGAAGTTAAAACATTCAATGAAGACTCTTGAAAACCTTAAAGACTTGCTTCGCTTCGACTTACTCTTAACTTCTAAGCTTGAATCTAACTTCACTGGACTTGATCCTAACTCGCCTTGAATTGGATTATGGATTCAAGGTATATGATCACGTGTTTATGGATGAGTTTTTGACGTTTAGACGTACCTTAGAGTGTTGAAAACAACTATAAAACATAGGTACATTACCAAGGAACATGCATGAAAAAGTGGGGAATGAATGGGAAGACTTGTCGTCCTTGGCGCTCTGAGAGGCGCGGGGCGCCAGCCCTAAAACTTCAGAGGGGCCTGCTGGCGCTCTTCTAGGCTCGCCGTCCCAAGGGCTGGACTTCAGAGTCCCTTTTGGGGGACGCTGGCAGGCGCGACGCGCCACCCTTTTTCCCAGAAAACTTGACTTTTCTCCTTCATTTTTCCAACTCTAAACCCCCTCAACCTCAAAGGTTCCAACACCAAACACTTAGAAACATAAAACCCCTCAACATACAATAGATTTAACCCGGAAACATGTCCAAAATCAACAAAACTTCAACACAACACAACTACAACTTCAATTGACACAACCACATACTTCAACAAACACAACCAATCTTTTTTCGGAATTAAAACGAGTTTGGCGTGTGGGGGAAAGAACCAACCCAACCCAACACTATGAACTCACATACCTAGTAGGGATCACCCCCGACGATATCCACGACGATCTTTGACAAAACCTTGCTTGATCTTCTCTTTCTCCTCTTCTTCTCCTCTTCACTCTCAAACCCTTACTCTCACTCTTTTTTTTAAAAAAGGGAAAAACTGATCTAAAATCAGCCTAACACATTAATATAACCAAAAGAATTGGTTAGGGAAAAGACCGAAATACTCTTACAATATTCGGACTGACTTCCCTGCCAACTACCCAACTTCCAAAGGGCATAACTCACTCATACGAACTCGGAATCGAGCAAACTCGACGGCGTTGGAAAGATCATTCCACGAGTTTTGCAAAAACAACTGGAACTACACCTAACTCATCCTGAGCTAGGAGTTATGACTGCTCAAAGTTGGCCAAAAACTCATTGTTTTCCATACTTAGCTAAATTTCCAGATTTTTGAATTCTTTCCAAAAATGACTAATTCCAATTTCAAGCCTCTTCCTAGTTATTTCAAATTGCCGGATGTTACAAATAATGCCCCTGGCAATATTCTAAATAACAACGATAGCACTTGGACCCTTAGTTCCCCCTTATCATACCACAACCCGATTTGAGACTCTACCATTCACAATTCCTCACACAACAGATATCTCCAATCAACTTGCACCTCGCAACCCCCACATATAAGAACATAATGTACAACACTCACATCATTCAGGAAAACATGTCAATTCCATACTCTCAAGAATACACAGTAAATATGCCAAGTCATTGGTCCTCTCATGGAACCCAAACCCAAAATATTAGTGTAACGGTACGTGGAACCCAATCTAAGTTAGTGTGCTGGACGTGACACCTGATCCCATATATGCACCGGAACGTGGCACCCGACGTAACACCCGATCCATTCAGCATACCACAATCACAATCACAATCACAATGTACATTCTCATAATCATGATACAATCAAGAGGTGATTCATGACTTATAGTTATTCTTTCATACTCATTTACATAGAGTGTGATCAATAATGCAACATTCACATACATGCACACAATACAATGAAGCAATTACAAACATGTATCACACAAATATGAAATCACAACCATCACCTACCTCTCGTTCATCTATTAAGGCTTCCTCCTATGGTATATGTCTGATTGAACACCTAGGGTACAAGTACACACACCTCATTTCGGTGCACGAAAGCCTATGCATAAATTCTACCATTAAATTCAATATACCACGCAGTGAATAACAGGTTTATAACTACTTAATTAAATAAACCTAGCCTACCTGGCCGCCAAATAGCTGCACGGAATTATGACCTCAATTCTTATTTTTGGACCTTGTGACGGTGGATTTGACCAAAAATTTGTAAGCTATCGACCTCCTCACGCTAGAAATCTCCTTATCCTCTCTTCCCAAGATTAGAGCAGCTTTTTGAGGGTTTGTAGGGTAATCATCACCTATTTTTGGTGTTTTGGGAAAAGGGAGAAAATAAGGTTTCGCGTTATTTTCGTTCTGTCCCGTCCATCCTTCTCTGCACAATTTCTGCCGCTCTGGAGCCGCCGCCCTAGCGGCAACTGGCCCGCTGTGGCAGGATGGTGGACCCAATTTTCCCTCGACATTGTCTTTTTATAAATAACGACGGTTCGGGTCGTTACAATAGATACAAATTTACTCCTTGTTCATTCCCGAACGACTAGAGAAGGGATAACCACGAGCTTCCTTTTGGAGTGTATCCCAACTAGTGGATCAAACCTCTACGGAAACATGAAGGATGAAGACTTTTCAATATTAAGCCCAGAAGGGTCCTATACTCGAAGGCACCGATTAGGGAAAATAGACAACAAGCGAACAAATGAACACGTCCAACTTACACAGCCTGACCTTGCCAGGGAGGCAACCCTTCCGTTGAGGTGGGTCTATTGTGGCGAGGGATCCCCCGCTGTAGTGGGAGATCGAAGGCAGTAAAGGGGGAAAAGAATATTCTTTATTTATTTCTCCCTAAACTCACCCGCAAACTCAAAACACGCTCAATCACTTCGCTCTGATCATCAAAATCAAGGTAAATTTGTTGTTCCTTATGCTCTTTACTTCAATACTTACTTAACTACGATTGCATGACAACTAACTGATCGAATTAAAATGGTTTTTGGGTGGTTACTCAAAAATGAATTTAGGTTGCTAGTTTGATAGATAAATGTAGCATGGATACTTCCCTTACGTCCCCAACGTCTCCACAACATTGGGCGTAAGGATTTCATAAAAATACGATCAAATCGGTACCAAAATGGGTGGGGGAAGTTGAAAAGTCTCTTGATGAAAAACTTGGATTCAGACACTATTTAGGGGTTATTTCGCTAAAATGATGGCATAAATAAGTTCTAGGGTACTTAATACACTCTAATCTGCTAAGATTCTGTGAAAATGGGGGTTTTGGGACGAAGAGCACCATGATCGCGCATGATGTTCGTTCCAGATGGAGGCCGCTCTGGCAACCTTCATCCCGTTGTGGCGGCCTCCATCATCCCGCTTTGGCAGGATTTTAGCCGCCGTGGAGGGACCTGGGGAAACAGCAGCCTGGGTCCCTTTAAGGCAAGAAATTTTGTTCTTCCCCCAAACCCGATATAGTCAAATCCCATCGAGTTCTAACGTGATTATTAAATTTTGCAGGCTTCTCTAAATGACTGGTATCAAAGAGGATAATTTGCCTTTTGTCCGGTTCCCCGATGCTGCTAGTCGGGAAAGGCATCACGACTACCGGAACAAAAAATTTTGTTGTGAGAGGGGTTTTATCTTACTTAGACCGGAGGAGAAGGCGCTTGTCTTCCATGCTCGCCTGATGGAGTTCGGATACAATTCGGGGTCTGTATATGTGACTAAGAAAAATTAGGGGAGACAGGGATGAGATTTTGTCTCGCCATGTCCTGCTATGGTGGGAGAAATCCCACGCTGGCGGCCTCGCCTTGGAGAGAAAATCCCGCTCCAGCGGCCTTGACGGAAACAGAACCCCTGCCAATAATTTCTGAGGTTTTTCTCTTTTCTAAATTTCCCACATATTCCCAGGCTATACTAAGCATCTTAGGGTAATCCACTTAGATAGGATAGTCAATGTCTATCCCGAGTCAACCCAATGATACACACCCCGAACTCATTCTCATTAATTCAACACCATCACAAACACATCCCCAGGATACACCCAGACATTCACACGATTATTGGTCAATCGCAGGACATGCCCCGATTTCTTTTTATGAATCACATCGTGGATTATCTAGATCCTTGCCTCGAACTTAGTCACAACTCCCTCTTTTCAACAACAAGTTTTACAAAACTCAAGCAATCATAACTTGCACAATTCCAACATTGGGCTAGTATACTGAATACAACAAGGTTCCGACAACACTTATTGGGCACATAACCACATCATAGCATTCAAAAAAACACGTTCTCCACAACAATGAATTCATACCATAAAAAGCACGCATTAATAGTTCCAAGTTACAATTTACAAACAAGTCCAAATTATTAGTTGGTTCACATCCATAGATGACCATTTCTCCTCATACATGCCTTCGTAGAACCTTTAAGGCCAGATACCAATTGGAACCTTCTCAGTTCCAATTTACCTTGCTTGGGTCCGTCAGCTTGAACTACGACGTTCAATTTCCTTTGTTGAGATACCAATTGGACTCAACCCATACCACAAGCGACAATTCGCACGAAAGGAGAGAAAAGATGGAACACTTCCTAGAATATTTTATAGCTTCCCGAAGATTAGATATGGACATCAACACACCCATCCCCATGAGTCTACTCCATATTTATTCTTGTACGGGGGGACCGGTAACCTGGGCTCTGATACCAATTGTCACGACCCAACCCATCGGGTCGTGCGGGCACCTACTCTAGAACCTAAGTAGAAGAACCCTCATATCCCAATGTTTTTTAAAAAAAGTGAAAAATTAGGTAAACTGACCAAATAAGAAATTCATGTAAATTATAAATAAGAGTTTTTAAAAACAATTCAAATTAAGACTTGTAAAGTAATTAACACTCCCAGGGATCTAGTCTAAACAGGTACAAGATCTACTAAGATTACAAGGTAAAATAATATAATGAAGAGACACATCTTCCACCATGCAGAAGGAAAGATAGAAGCTGTTGGAGATGGTATTCATCTTCACCTAAGAAACGTCACTGATCCTGCAACCAGACAATGCCCAAAAAGGCATAGCACGAGTAGTATCAATACAACCACACGTACTGGTAGGCATCATCGGTCAACCGATGCCCATCGCATAATATAAGAAATCGACTGATAGGAAACATGCAAAATAATGTTCGCTCCTCCACCTTTATCTCCTTATACCTTACCATTCCCGATCACCTAAGTAAATACTGAAAACCTTGTCTTTAACCCCTTAACCGCTCCGCTTCTTGATCATACTTAACCTTTTTATCCCTTAAAAGAAATCCCGGAAATAACTACTACCATCTCGGTCAACACCCACGACATGACCTTACTCATTCCTCATCACTACGTAACCCCCGACCCATGGTACTTCCTACTAAGCTTATCAACGGTCTCCATACTAATCCCTTTCTAGGGAAGAACCCCAACCATAACACTACCACTAAACATCACCTCAAATCCTCAATAATAGTGCCCCTGGACATATTCTAAATAACAACGATAGCACCGGGACCCTTAGTTCCCCCTTATCATACCATAACCCGATTTGGGACTCTACCATTCACAATTCCTCACACAACAGATATCTCCAATCAACTTGCACCTCGCAACCCCCACATATAAGAGCATAATGTACAACACTCACATCATTCAGGAAAACATGTCAATTCCACACTCTTAAGAATACACAGTAAATGTGCCAAGTCATTGGTCCTCTCATGGAACCCAAACCCAAATTGTTAGTGTATCGGTACGTGGTACCCGATCCAAGTTGGTATGCCAGACGTGACACCCGATCTCATATATGCACCGGAACATGGTACCCGATCCAAGTTAGTGTATTGGAATGTAACACCCGATCCATTCAACATACAACAATCACAATCACAATGTACATTCTCATAATCATACAATCAAGAGGTGATTCATGGCATATAGTTATTCATTCATACTCATTTACATAGGGTGTGATCAATAATGCAACATTCGCATACATGCACGCAATACAATGAAGCAATTACAAACATGTATCACACAAACATGAAATCACAACCATCACGTATCCCTCATTTATCTATTAAGGTTTCCTTCTACGGTATACGTCTGATTGAACACCTAGGGTAGAAGTACACACACCTCATTTCGGTGCATGAAAGCCTATGCATGAATTCTACTGTCAAATTCAATATACCACACAATGAATAACATGTTTATAACTACTCAATTAAATAAACCCAGCCTACCTGGGCTCCAAGAAGCTGCACAGAATTATGACCTCAATTCTTGTTTCTAGACCTCGTGACAGTGGATTTGACCAAGAATTTCTAAGCTATCGACCTCCCCACACTAGAAATCTCGTTCTCCTTCCTTTCCAAGCTTAGAGCTTTTTGAGGGTTTCTAGGGTAATCCTCGTCTATTTTGGTGTTTTGGGAAAAGAGAGAAAATAAGGTTTCACGTTATTTACGTTATGTCCTGTCTATCCTGCTCTAGCGCGATCTCTGCCGCTCTGGTGCCGCCGCCCTAGCGGCAACTGGCCCGCTGTGGCGGGATGGTGGACCTAGTTTTTCCTCGACATTTTCCTTTCATAAATAACGATGGTTTGGGTCGTTACAATCATAATGTGTGGTTTGCACATAAAATGATAGAGACTAAAGAAAAAATTGTATCATAGGTAATGAACATTTTGTTTGCTAATGAATAATTGCATTATGTATATTTTTATAAAAATTATTGATAATGCTCACTCTATATTGATAGGGAATAAAGTTAAAATTTCGTTGAAATCTGGAAAAAAAAGTTTACTCTGAGACATCAAAATCGAATTGAAATTACATTTTTTGAAAAATCAAATATCTTACTAGTTACATTTGGTAATAAATATAACTAAATATTAATATGTGTTTTCCACATAAATTATTTTTTTATAAATAAAATGATAGTTTTAAAGTTAAAATTACACTAAATAGGAATTGAGTGATGCTTAAATTTAAAAGTACACTAAATAGGAATTGAGTCATGCTTTATTAAATAAATTTTGTCACGTGCAAAAGAATTAGAAAAAATATAATTTTAAAAGAATAAAAAAATCTTAGGTACATTAAATAATGAAAAGTATCATAATGTGTGGTTTGCAAATAAATGATAGAGACTAAAGAAAAAATTGTATCATAAGTAATGAATATTTTGTTTGCTAATGAATAAATGCATTATGTATGTTTTTAAATATATTATTAATAATACTCATTCCATATTGATAGGGACTAAAGTTAAAATTCCGTTGAAATCAGGAAAAAAAAACTTTACACCGAGTAATCTAAATCAAATTGAAATTACATTTTTTGGAAAACAAAATATCTTACTAGTTACATTTGGTAATAAATATAACTAAATAATAATATGGATTTTCTACATAATTTTTTTTTATATAAATAAAACAATAGTGTCTAAAATTAAAATTACACTGAATAGGAATTGAGTCATGCTTTACTAAATAAATTTTGTCACGTGCAAAAGAATTAGACAACATCTAATTTTAAAAGAATAAAAAATCTTAGCTATATTAATAAATAATGAAAAGTATAGACTAAGCAAAAAATTATATCATAGGTAATGAGCATTTTGTTTGCTAATAAATAATTGCATTATATATTTTTTTTATATAAATTATTAATAATGATCATTTCATGTCGATAGGGACTAAAGTTAAAATTTCGTTGAAATCTGGAAAAAAAAAAGTTATACTGAGACATCTAAATCGAATTGAAATTACATTATTTGGAAAACAAAATATCTTACTAGTTACATTTGGTAATAAATATAACTAAATAATAATATGTTTTTTCTACATAAATTATTTTTTTTATAAATAAAATGATAGTGTTAAAGTTAAAATTATAATTGAGTCATGCTTTATTAAGTAAATTTTGTCACGTTCAAAAGAATTAGATAAAATCTAATTTTAAAAGAATAATATTTTTTAGCTACGTTAAATAATGAAAAGCATCATAATGTGTGGTTTGCAAATAAAATGATAGGAGACTAAAGAAAAAAAAATGTATCATAGGTAATGAACATTTTGTTTGTGTAACGACCGGGTTCCGTCATTTTAGAAAAGCCAACGGGAAATTTTTTTGGGTCGGAAAAGGAATTTCTCAACCTAGTCTCGATTTGGATGAAATCGGAGTCATTAAAGTCTAGAGAAATCTGGTAGCAATTGGGTGATCTAATTATGATTTTGATCACATGAGTAGATATATAAGTCGTTAAGGAATCCGTAAGACTTTACGAAATTGAATTCGGGTGAGTAGAACTCCCAAAATTGATCTTAGCGTGAACATGTAGTTTCTGAGTGTCGTTGGTTGAAGGCGTGTTGTGAAATGGGGGTGTTGGAATTATTAAAATAGCTCAATATTTCGTGCAAGCCGCTTTGGCAGTGATTTCGGTAGCCAGGGTGGGCCCACTGTAGCGGAGTGAGGACCGTTGTGGCGGGCCAGACGCGACTTAAAGCCGTAAATAAACCTCAAAAATATTTTATTCTGTAATTTTCAAACTTGAGAGCTAAAGAACGAACCCATGAGACTTCTTGACAGTTTTCCACCATTCTTGAGGCTAAAGGTAAGATTTTAACTCCCCGAATCCGTTTTTTGATCCGTAGAACCTAATCTAATGGGTAATTATCGATGGGGGAGGGTTTTGATCTAGAAACTATGGTGAAAAAAGCCCTAATTTGGATACTTGGGATCATGAGTATGATCTAGGGTTGTTCGAATTGTTATTAATCCGGGTAATTAGTGATTGTTTATTGATTCCCAAATTATATTAATTGTTTGTAGACCAAGAACAAGCGGAACGAATCCAGAAAGGAAAGGATCAAGTTTCTTAGGGGTCTCAAGCTTGTTTCGAGGTAGGTGATGGTTGTGATTCTATGATTGTGTGATTTATGTTTGTTCTTGCTTCATTATGATACATGTTTGTATGTGAATGTTGTATTATTGATCACATTAATCTTAAATGAGTATAATGGATGATGAATGCCATGAATCATGACTTAATTGTATGATTATGAGAATGTACTTTGTGATTGTGATTGTGGCTTGTTGAATGGATCAGGTGTTGAATTTCGACACACTAACTTGGATTGGTTGCCACGTTCTGGCATAATTATGGGATCGATTGCCACATTTTGGCACAATCATTAGATCGGGTACCACATTTCGGTATGCTAACAATTTGGGTTTGGGTTCCATAAGAGGGCCAATGATTTGATATAATTGTGTATCTTGAGATTTCTGAAACTGTTCGTTGTTCGTAAATGATGATGATATTGTATATGTTCGATATATGCATGTGATTATATTGTTGTATTGACTTATGTATGTTACACTTAGTGGGATACCCGTGTGGTCGTGACGTACACTGTTGTTCTGCACTGATACTGCACTTGCTCTTTCTTTGTTGAGTATATGGCATCTTCAAACGGCTATTGACAGACCTCGCTTAGAAGATGAGTGATTGCTTCAAATTCAAGGGTGAGCCCATTCTTTCGGGCTGCCATAAATTCTCTTTCTTTCTATGTCCACATTTCAAACTTAGACTTTTCTAGTTAGTTGTTAGTTCATTATTTCGGGGTTGTATCCCTTCTTGTTTAGACTTGTTGAACTTTAGGTATTTTTGGTACATTGACTTTCAGGTTCTAGGTGTATTTTTCGCGTTGTTTAGTGGTTATATCTCTTGGAAGTTTATGGGAACTTCAGTCTTTAGCTATTTAACTTGCTTTCGTAACTTAAATGCTTTAGTTTTTTGTTTACTTGCTTGGTTTGGGTTGTAGTAGTGGTTCTCCCACCGGAGGGTTAGTATGGGTGCCAATCACAATAGTCTGGATCGTGACAAAGTTGGTATCAGAGCCTAGGTTTGTTGATCTCGATGTATCAAGACGAGTCTAGTAGAGTCTTACGAAATGGTACGGAGACGTCTGTACTTTTCTTTGAGATGCTATAGGACTTTGGGAAATCTCTCTACTTTCTTTTGTCTCCATTCGTGCTATAACTTGATTCCAATTGGTATCTGACGATTCAAATTGGTATCTAACCCTCATTTACTCTTCTGTCCACAGATGGTTAATACTAGGTTCAACGGCGTCAGGCCCGTAGCTCCCGTCAATGCTCCAGCTGAGGAATCTGCAGCGAGAGGTTGCAGTCGAGGCATGGGTAGATGAAGATCTAGGGGTAGAAGCCAAAGAAGAGTGGTGCCTACTAGAGATGGGATAACGGTCGAAATTGTTCCCCAAAAGGAGTCCCCTCCCGTACATCACGAAGAGATAGAAAAGGATATTGAGGTTGAAAACGTTGCGGAGGTGGGACAAGAGGAAGAGGTGCAGGCTGAGACTACCGGTGTTCCTCCCATAGACTTAGTGTTAGCTCGACAGATCATGTCATTCTTGAAAGGGTTGGTTGGTCCTGTAGTGCTTCCTTTTGTTCAAGCAACTCAAGCTCCCGCTAATCCCCCTGTTGCTAGCACTGCACCCAAGGTGGGAGGGACTGGAGGTAATGATGCTTTCTTCCATCCTTTGTTGGGTTCTTTTATGATTGGTAATGAGCATGAAATGTTGACTAAGTTTTTGAAGCTAAATCCTCCGGTATTTCTTGGTTCTGAGAGTGAGGATGCTTATGAGTTTATTTTAGATTGTTATGAGAGGGTTCATAAGTTGGGAATTGTCCATCAGCATGGGGTTGAATTCGTGACTTTTCAACTTCAAGGTAAGGCTAACCAGTGGTGTAGAGCTTATATGGAATGCAGATTTTCAGTTTTACCTCCACTTACTTGGACCTAGCTTCATGCTCTGTTTTTTGGAGAAATATGCCTAGGACTTTGAGGGATCGCAAGAAAGATGAGTTCACGGCTTTGGAGCAAGGTGGTATGTTTGTGACTGCTTATGAGTCCAGGTTCCATGCTTGGTCTAGATATGTTACTCAATTGGTGAATACTGAAGATGAGAGGATCCGTTTATTTATTAGGGGACTAAATTCTGAGTTGCAGGTATTAAATGTTCGTATGACCTCTGCAGGGAGGAGATTTAATGAGGTAACAAACTTTGTTAAGAAAGTGGAAGGGGTGAGGTGAGACGGTCAGGCTAAGGCATTGGCTAAAAGGGCCAAGAACTCGGGTAACTTTCAAGGTTCTTACTCTAGGGGGTCCAAAAGTCCAACTTGCAGCCAAGCCAATTCAGTCTGTTATGCCTGCCTCAACAGGTAACTATTCAGGAACTCCGTCTCATAATTTGATTCAGGATAGCCTGGGAGTTGTGCATTCGCTGGGTGGCAGACCATCTTTTGATTTTACTTGCTATAATTGTGGAGAACCTACGCATATGAGGAGAGATTGTCCCCACCCACGTGTGTTGGATTCCGCACAGCAGCAAACTAGAGCAGTGATACCCGTGGGAAATGGTAGTAATGGTTGAGGGCGTCCACAAGGTGGGCGAGGAGGTAATCAACGAGGCCGTGGAGGTAGAGAAAATGGTAACGCAGGCAGGGGTAACGTGCAACCAGGCAGGGAAATAGTTCATCAAGATGATAGGGCTCAGTGTTATGCCTTTTCGGGCAAGAATGAGGCAGAGGTGTTTGACGCAGTGATCACAGGTACTATTCTTGTCTGTGACCGGATAGCTAATGTGTTATTTGATCCGGGTTCTACTTATTCATATGTATCCGTGTGATTTGCCTCAGAATATGATATGATTTGTGATATACTTGATTCCCCTATCTGTCACACCCCAAGCCTACACCCTGGGCGGGACTGGCACTCGAAGACCATTGCTGGCCCAAGCGAACCCCTGGCCTAGCTTACTTACTTAGCGGAAGACTTAAACTCAATAAAATAAGTTTATATAATAAACTAGAATGTTACAAAAGAATATTTGACTGGTCATTAAGGCAAACTCAAGTCTCAACATGGAATAATGACAATGAAAAGACTAAAGAACTAACATCTGACTGTCTATGAAGCCTCTAAAACAACTGAGATGGATGTCGGGACAGGACCCCCGATCATCCTAACAAAGGAAATACTGAAAAGAACTAAAAGCAATAAAGGAGTCCTCCGGAATGCAAGGAGGCTCAACAATGACTCTGAAGTGCTCAACTGGATCAACGGTGCGCAAGATGCCGATCCTAGTTACCTGAATCTGCATCATAAGACGATGCAGGCCAACTGACATTAGTACATTGAATGTACGAGTATGCAAGTTGGAATGCTAAAACAACGAAGGCTGGAGAAGAATCTAAAAGAAACTGAAGAATTTACCTGGCTCAACTCAACTCAACATGGCTGAACTAATTTCAATATAAAGCAATTTAAAACAAGTGCAATATAAAGAAACAAACTGTTTAAAAAAACCATGTTGTCAACTCTGTGTGTATGCAAGGATACAACATAACTCTGAAATGTATGGAAATCTCAGTTTCTGTTCTTATTTAAATGTGAAAACATTTTAAATCTCTTTGGGAATACTTAGTCCCCATATACTTTTGAAGAAATGAACTTCAACTTTACTCTTTACTGAGCTCAAAACTTAAGTCTTAAAATAAGATTAAAACGTTTGCAAAAGACTTTTGGAAAACTTTATGAACTTCTCTTAATTTGACTCTTGACTTCCCTTGACTTTGATCTTAACTACTCTTGACTTGACTCTTAACTGATCCTTGAATTGAATTATGGATTCAAGGATTGTGATTTGTGATTGGAAAGATCTCATGATGTTTAGGAATGATTTTAGATAGCTAAACATGAGAAAAGACCAAAAATCACTATTTGAGGATGGGTACGCGACGCGGAGAAGCTTTTAATATTTAGTTTCGAAAATAAATTTTGAGGTAGAAGACTCCGTGACGGCTCCGTGACGCGGAATGAAAATTTCCAATTCTGGGAACCAGCTCCGTGATGCGCCACCACTGCTAGATTTCGTTCGACGAAATTTCTTCTTCGTTTTTTAGCTCTAAACCCTCTAAACTCCATGGGTTCTTTTCCAAAACACTTAGAATCGATTATTTTTTCAAATTATATCATATTCTACTCAAAATAACTATTACAAACATGAATCAACCTTAAGGAATTGCAATCCACAAAGCCCAAAAGAATTCAAACGAAAATTCATCAAGAACTCAAGGATTTACTTCACATCTAATAACTTCACTGAAATTGAATCATGATTGGCGCGTGGTTGAATTAACCCAACGCTATGTGATCTCACATACCTTGTAGGGATCACTCCCGATGAAATTCACAAGCTAATCTCGATGAATCTTGAACGTTCTTGCTTCCCTTTGTCCCTTCTCTTTTCTCCAAGCCCTAGCGTGTAATTCACTTTTATAAAAGTGACTAAAATCTGACTTTACCCAATTAAACTCCTAAAATCAAATTTATTAAGTTGGGTAAGGAAAAGACCAAACTACCCTTTTAAAATCCGGATTGGACTTTCCTTATTCGAACAATCCAACTTCCGAAAGGCATAACTTACTCATACGAACTCGGAATCGCGCAAACTTGGTGGCGTTGGAAATATAATTCCAAGGTTTTTCCTACAATATCTGGAAACACACCTAACTCATCCTGAGCTAGGAGTTATGGTTGTTTGAAGTTGACCAAAAACTCAAACTTAACTTAACCAGTTTTCCAGATTTTTATTATTTCCAAAAAAATCACTCTTTCTAATTCTAGCTCTTTCTAGTTCTTTCAATTTGCGAGATGTTACAATATCTCCCCCTTGGGAACATTTATCCTCGAATGAGAATACTCTTACTAGGCTAAGGGTGGTAACATCAGGTTCAAACACCCAACAAGCAAATGCAAATAAACAACATGCTCACTCATAACTTAAAGAGTACTAAGAAGAGAATTAGTACCTTGATGTGCACTGTCTTCGGATTCAAAGAGATGTGGATAACTCTTCTTCATATCCTCCTCAGCTTCCCAAGTAGCTTCCTTAATAAATTGGTTCCTCCAAAGGAATTTGACTGATGCTACCTCCTTTGTTCTCAACTTACGAACTTGGCTATCTAGAATCTGAACAGGAATCTCCTCATAAGAAAAGCTATCCTTGATCCCAATATTTTCCGTTGGTATGATCAATGAAGGATCGCCCTTGCACTTCTTCAACATGGAGACGTGAAATACTGGATGAACCGCTGCTAACTCTTGTGGTAGCTCCAACTCATAAGCTACTTTGCCAATTATCTTGTCTATTCTATAAGGTCCAATATATCGGGGACTAAGTTTTCCCTTCTTGCCAAACCTCATAACCCCCTTCATGAGTGAAACTTTGAGATATACCCAATCATCTACTTCGAACTCTAACTCCATTCTCCTAACATCAGAGTAGGATTTCTGACATCACCTCTCTTGAATCACTTTCACCTTCTCCATAGCTTGGTGAACTAGATCTGGTCCTATCAACCCAGCTTCACCAACTTCAAACCATCCAATAGGAGATCTGCATCTTCTCCCATTGAGAGCTTCATAAGGAGCCATTTGGATGCTAGAGTGGTAACTGTTGTTGTAAGAAAACTCAATAAGAGGTAGGTGATCATCTCAATTCCCTTTGAAATTAATCACACAAGTCCTCAACATATCTTCTAAAGTATGAATAGTGCGCTCTGCTTTCCCATCAGTCTAAGGATGAAAGACAGTACTTAAGTTCACTTTTGAACACAAGCCTTTTTGGAATGACTTCCAAAATTAAGCAGTAAATTGTGCACCCCTATCTGATATAATCAAAATAGGGACTCCATGAAGTCTTACCACCTCCTGAATATATAACCTGACATAATCCTCTGATGAATAGGTAGTCTTTACCGGTAAAAAGTGAGCTGATTTTGTCATTCTGTCGACAATCACCCAAATAGAATCATGTTTTCTGCGAGACCTTGGTAAACCGGTGATGAAATCCATATTGATCATCTCCCACTTCCATTCCAGAAGTTCTATATTCTGAGCCAAACAATCGGGCCTTTTGTAACACCCCGTATTCGAAACAGACCAAAAGTGTAGATTTTGAGAAGTTGCAGGTGCAACTTACGGTCACCATCCACGGACCGTAGGTCAGACCACGGCCCGTGCTGGTGGTCCGTGGTTCACCACTGTAACCCCTCTCAAAACCCAGCTCAAAAATCGGCTAAGTCCCGATTCACGGACAGACCTACGGTCCGTAGATCAGACCACGGACCGTGGTCTGTGTCCGTGGATCGAGACCCCCTGTGCCCAGCCTCTGACACAAACTACGGTCGACCAGCACGGAC
>JAJOOO010009402.1:0-29786 GCA_029582685.1 Solanum piurae | reverse complement strand
GAAACATGCATAAAATCTTTTAAATATGATAAAAAGGACATTTTAGTTGAAAGGTATGCATTTATCAAGTTTGGAAACCAACATGCATTTTCAATGTAAAAGACAAGCTATAATCACATTTGTACTCATAACATAGTAACATCAATACCTTAGCAACCCCTAAGGAACACTTGTGCAATGTATGGTTGGCATCCCATAATACCAACCATACTAAGTACTCCCTTGAAACTACCTTAGTCATACATATCATCTTTACACCTCATCATAAACAATAGACATCAATAAAGAACCAGTCATGTACTTTACTTGAACATAAATAAAGTCATTCATAGCAACTATATATTCGATATACATGCATACATTCATATCTCATCATAACATAAAGGAACCATCCCATAACATCCTACTAAGTCTACTTGTGCAATGTAAAAATGAAGTCCCATACCCCCACTCCTACTAAGCAAACTCACCAAGAAGTCATAGTGTAGTTCATGTCTCTTTCATTATCTTATCATATAGGGAAGAATAGCCATAACCGACATAGACCACTATTAAAAAACCAGCGTTTAGCGACGGATATTAGCGATGAACACTATTCCGTCACTATATAACGACAGATTTGCAACGGAATTACCATTTTGTTACAAAATTGAAAAAACAAATTTGAGTTATAATATATCGACGGATTGGCAACGGAATATTTATTTTGTCGCTAAATATTAGCGCGAAACTTTGGCGCCTAATTTTTCCTACGGATTTAGTAACAAAGTACGGGTGACAAATTTAATAAATATTGGGTATCGGAATTAGTGACGGAAAAAAGGTTGCAAAAATTTTAAATATATTTTTATAAAATTTATATTATATAGCGACGAAAAAATCCGTCATTATAATTTTTTCTAAATAAATACATTTATTTGAAAGCGACGGATGTTCGAATCCGTCAGTAAATCCATTGCAAATTTTTTTAAAGTCATATTATATTCTAGGGCACAAATTTATTTCCACATTTTCAAGCTCCCGCTCCGAAGAAGCCTCTCTCAAGCTCCATCTCCATTGAAGCTTTTCAAGTCTCGCTGCAAGCTCCATTGAAGTTCTCCATCTCCTTTCCAAGTTTCCACTGCTAGCTTTCCAAGTCTCCACTGTAAGCTCAATCTCTCATCTCGATTTCAATTTCGTTTAGCTCTCCATCTCAATAGGGCTGTGGTATTTTCAAAATGGGTAGTTTCAACTCTTCTTTCTGCAAGATAGGAACCTCACCTCATTCCTGCATTTGGATGTTAGATTCGCTGGATTTGGGTATTACTGGCTTCAGTTGACAAAAGCATTGTTTTCCAGTTCAACTCGTCTTCTGAAAATAGAGATTTTAGTGTTTTAGGTGTATGAAAATATGCTATTTTAACTCTTAACTCTTTCCATTTCATTTAGCTTGATTGCTTGAAGTAGGATTGGGATTTTCTCAAAATAGGGGTTTTAAAAATTTAAGTGTTCCGAAAACAGCATTTTTTTCTAGAAATTATGTTTTCTAGAAATAGGGGTTAGGGTTCAAGCAAGCATTTGGATTTCAATGTTGAAATGGTCATTGACTTTGGGTTCCACAATTGTCAATGAGAGTAGAAATTAATTCTTGCTGCCTCAATGGTACCTTGTCAGTTTTAAACAAAACAATTATTTTTTATATTGGCTCACCTAATTAGATGGGATTCATGAATATAATTGTTGTCTAAAGTCTGAGCTACTGTATTGCCTAGAAATTGGCTCACTGATACACTTTTGGCAAGAGTCCCTTGAAGATCTCTGTAGTAATTGCTTTCTTTGTTTCCATCCTAAATAATATGGAGGAATGTCATGAGGTTAATAAAGAGAAGGAAATTATATTAGTACGACGTACCTGTTGAGAATAGTTTTAGTACGACGTACCTGTTGAGAGTTGCCTTGAATCTTCTAAACTTTCAAGTATTTCTCTGATTGAAGAGATTGAGTAATTATCTCATGTTGATGCTTGCTGAAGTTCTCTTCCTCTGCCTGTTTTTTCAGAAAACAAAATAAAAATCAGATTCATTGCTTATTGTATTAAGTGTTTAGTTTTTATTTATATTGTTATTGTTCCATGTTCTTGCTAATAACCAAGGTAATGAAATGTTAAAATGTTGCAGGCCCCTGCTGTTATATAATCATCATCAGGGTCTGGTTGATATTCGCTTGAAGTAAGCCTCACTCTTCATTTCTATCTCTGATTTAGCTCAAGATTTAAGTTCCGAGGTATTTTGTTTACTCAATCTAACTATGATGAAGATTGTTGCCATTATCTTGAGACTATTCGAGTTAGAGCTTTTTTTTAAGAGATTAGTGAAAAGTTTGGAGAATTCTTATTCTGTTGTTGTGGGTGATTCTGTGATTAGTTCTTGCTGGAGGAATACATTCTAAATTTTAACTTGTTTGTTGATTTTATTTGCTAGAAAAATGCATTCTAGACTTTAACGTTTTCTTTGGTTTTATTTGCTAGAGGAATTGTTGTACTTATAGAGGAAAGTCATGTGATTTTCTTAAAAATTATCTTTCTGAAATAAAGATTCTTGCCAACTGCTTGTTCAGTAGATTAAATTATTAACCAAATCAAATCAAAGCAACTACATAGTCAACAAGAACCTCTAAGATTAAACTTATTAGCTAACTGCTTGTTCAGTAGAAAGTTTTTCATGTAATGTTCTTCTCTTTGTTGCTGATGAAATGTAGTATTGGCTCCAAATTATTTTCTTGCTCTAGTTTTTCACAAACTGGAAAGTGTTGTTTGTACTGTAAAATAATTGTAATGCTTCAATCCCTTTTGTTTGTCATAAATTTTGTGAGATTAATATAGTAATTAGATAGTTTCAATAAGTTCACTATAACTAGAATGCTTCAGTCAGTTGATTTGAATTAGAATGCTTTAATTGTTCTATAAGTTGACTAAAATTAGAATATTCTAGCAACTGTTTTGTAAGTTGATTATAATTAATAATTGCTTTAATAGTTCGTAAGTTTTTTTAAACTCTGCATAGTGAAGAACTTTAGAAATTGTTCTTGTTTTGCCAATATGCATGTTTTGTTTGAATTTGATGAATATGAATGATCACCTTCTGGTCCACGGTTTGTGCTTGTTACTAACTTTTTTTGTAAATTTAAACATTATTAGGAACATGAATAATCTAGAGCATGGTTGGATGTATGATAGGTTGGATGGACGAGGGGCTATAAATTCTAGTTTCGTAATTGGAGTGGATAAATTTATCCAATTTGCATGTTCACAACAGAATTGCATGAGCGGTAATGAAGTTATATGTCCATGTAAAAAATGTCACAACTTTAAGTTCATGGATGTTGAAACGATTAAGCATCACCTTTATAAGTCTGGATTTGTTGATAACTATTTTATTTGGAAGCATCAAGGAAAAAAAGATGTGATTGGTGAGATTTCTTCTGATCAGGATTTGAATGGTGGTGCTACACCTGAATTAGGATATGATAATCCATATCGTCAAATGATTTTTGATGCAGCTGGTCCTAACTTTCCCCAAGGTTCAAGCTGGCAATCTTTTAGCAATATTGAACCTGAGTCGTCTCATCCTTGTGAACCTTCAATGGAGGAAGATCCTAATCCCGAGTCCCAAAAATTATATTATTTGCTACAAGCAGCTGATGCAAAATTATATCCCGGTTCTTCCCTCTCTCAACTTGCTATTGTCTCTCGAATGTTAACTATTAAAATGGAGAACAATATGTCACATAGAGGTTATAACCAAATGATGCAATTGTTGAAAGAGGCTTTACCTCAAGATAACATAGTGCTTGATAGCTACTATCAGACCAAGAAGCTAGTGCGTAGCTTGGGTTTGCCAGTTGAAAAGATTGATTGTTGTGAATTAGGATGTATGTTGTATTGGGGTGATGATGAACACCTTACATCTTGTAAATTTTGTGGCCATGATAGATACAAGAGTCGTATTGGTTATCATAAGAGAAAATTGATCCCTTACAAGAAAATGTATTATTTTCCTTTGATTCCTTGATTGCAAAGATTGTATGCATCCCATGCTACATCTGCCAATATGAGATGGCATCATGAGCATACAAAAGAGGATGGTGTAATGCGTCATCCATCAGACTCTGAGGCTTGGAAGCACTTCAATGACACTCATCCTTTTTTTGTTGATGAACCAAGAAATGTAAGGTTGGGGTTATGTACTAATGGTTTCCAACCATTTAGTCAGTTTGGGAGAAAATACTCTTCATGGCCAGTGATTGTCACACCTTATAATTTACCTCCAGGAATTTGTATGAAAGAGGCTTATATGTTCTTAACAGTCATTGTTCCAGGGCCAAATAATCCCAAACATAAAATTGATGTTTACTTGTAGCCTCTAATAAAGGAATTGACTTTTTTGTGGGAGACAGGCGTGGAAGCATTTGACATCTCAAAAAAGCAAAACTTTCAACTAAGGGCAGCTTTGATGTGGACAATCAGTGACTTTCCCGCATATTCTATGTTATCAGGATGGAGTACTATAGGTAAGTTAGCATGTCCCTATTGTATGGAGGAAACACAATCCTTTAGATTGAACCATGGTAAGAAAACATCATGGTTTGACTGTCATTAGATGTTTCTTGACCAACATCACCCATTTAGGAGAGATCGTAAGAACTTTCTTAAAGGCAAGACTGTCCAAAGATCACCACCGCCCTATAGAACATGAGAGGAAATATTGAATCAAATTTGTGATTTGGACATAAGAAAAGTAACAGAGTTAGATGCAGAACAAGTCAATCGAAGAATATGTAAGTCTTGCGGATGGAAAAAGAGAAGCATCTTTTGGGATTTGCCTTATTGGAGATCTAACATGATTCGACATAATATTGATGTCATGCATATTGAAAAAAATGTCTTTGATAATGTGTTTAACACAGTTCTTAATTTTGAAGACAAAACCAAAGACAATCCAAAATCACGTCAAGATATGGTAGAGTATTGTGATCGACCTCAATTGGCAAAGGATAGTAATGGAAAATATCCCAAAGCTCTATATACGATAGACAAGGAAGCAAGAGCTATCTTGTTCAATTGGGTGAAAGGCTTAAAGTTTCCAGAGGAGTATGTTTCCAATTTGGGTAGATGTCCAGACACAAATGCGAAAAGGATATTTAGCATGAAAAGTCATGATTGTCACGTGTTCATGCAATGACTGTTGCCTATTGCCTTTCGCGAACTACTTCCTAGTAATGTGTGGCAAGCACTTACAAAATTGAGCTTATTTTTCAAAGATCTTACTTCTACAACTCTACGAGTTGATGACATGGAGAGATTAAAGAGAGACATCCCAAAAATCTTGTGCAAGTTAGAACGTATATTTCCTCCCGGATTCTTTGACTCAATGGAACATCTTCCTGTACACCTTCCATATGAAGCAAGCATAGCTGGACCTTTACAATATCGATGGATGTACCCTTTTGAAAGGTAAATGTAAAACTTTATATAAAATTTGTGACTAGTATGCTATATATTTTTATATTCTAATGTAATGGTCCATACATGTTATATATTTAGGTATCTAGGAACTCTGAAAAGGATAATTGGAAATAAAGCTAGTGTTGAGGGTTCCATTTGTGAAGCGTACTTGATGATAGAGTCAACACAACTGTTTTCTCATTATTTTGAACGTCATATCATGATACGTAATCATAACGTGGACCGTAATGATGATGGTTGGGATAAGGAAGATATTGAAGGAAATTTATCAATATTCTCCCATCCAAGTCGACTATGGGGAGAAGCAAAAAAAAGGGATTCATCCCTTGAAGAAATCAAGGTTGCCCAAACTTATATCTTACTAAATTGTGTGGAGGTTGAGCCGTTTGTGAGGTAACAAAAGTTAATTTTATTTTCTTAATAATATAAACATATCCTTATATCACGACTTTCAATTTAACTTATTTTGTTGTAATGAAATATGTTCATGCAACGTTTGCAAGAAGAATTTCCGAATCTATCTCAGGTTCAAATAAACGAGAGTCTTGAAGAAAATTTCTCTATATGGTTCAAGGAATTTGTGAGTATTGTGAAATTATCTTTTATACAATGACATGCTTAAATTTAGTTTTAAATTTTACTAAGTCTTACATTTTAAAAAAATAGGTCCAATGCAATCCCATTGACAATGAATTCTTGCGTAGTCTTGCTCGTGAAGCATTAATAAATGCTACATGTTATTCTGCGTATTTTGTTAATGAATACAAATTTCACACAGAATGTCATGGTAGCACAAGATCAACACTGAATAGTGGAGTTTGTATCTCGAATCCAAATTTTGGTGATTATTATGGACGGATAAAAGAGATAATACAAGTGGAATACCGTGAAGCACCTTTAAAGAAAATTGTATTATTCAAAGGTGAATGGTTTGACCCAACTATGGATGTTGGTGTTAAAAGGCACAATCAGTACAAATTGGTTGATATTAACCATCTTCGTCGATATTAAAAATAAGAACCTTTTATTCTTGCAATGCAAGAAGCACAAGTGTGTTATGTACCTTATCCTAGCAAGAAAAAGGACAAGGATGATTGGGCATCTGTACTGAAGGTCAAACCTCGAAATGTTATTGAATTGCCTAATAAGGAAGTGGCAACAATTTCAGAAGTAAATGTTCCATTTCAAGTTGAAGAAGTTGAAGTCCACGAGATAGATATGACTATTTTCATTGATGAAAACATACTCTTAAATGATCCAAATGGATATGTAATTGAAATGGATGAACCCATTGATGATCGATTATTGCAAGAGAACCATGAAATCCACATAAAATCCACAGAAGAAGAGTAGGAAACTGAGGAAACTGAGGAGAATGAGGATGAGGAAGAGGAAGAGGAAGAGTTTGAAGAAGACAGTACTAGTTCTTGATCATCTGCTATTGTATTTTCACTAAATTTTGTTTGTTTCTAATTTTCAATCGAGGATAATCTGATGTAGTTTCTGCTTTTCAATTTAGGAATTTTAAAAGAAATAGCTCTTGGCTTTGAACTATCTGTGTTCTATTTCTAATTTCAATTCCTAATTAAATCTACTAATTGTAGCTTTAATAATTGTCATACATACCAATTAACTATGAATTCTTATAATTACTAATAGTTAATATTGATGCCTTATAAAGAAGTGCTCAAACAAGTAAGCTCTTTGGGAGACTTATTGTTATGTAAATTCTTGAGCTCAATAGATCATTTCTTTTAAATGAATGACATTACTTGACTGTGATTGTGTAACAATCAGGTTTTGGAGCCTTATCAGAAGCACATGATATGATGGTATTGAAAATCCAAGCTTCTTAAAAGGCTTCTCCCTTTCCCTAATGTCATCATCTGTGATTGTGTCCAAATTTTCAAAATATGTTATAGATTTCTAATGCTCATTCTTTGTGTAAAGATTCTGATAAAAGTTCATGATCCCTTTAATCTTATTACTCTTGTTATAGATAACTATGTTACTCTTGTTACTCTTGTATTTCCAGGTACCAATTTTTTCACTTGATCAACAAGCTCTTACAGAGACAGTTTTAACATTTCAGCACTGTTCCACGTAATCTCATTATTATGGATTATGTTTAATTTTATTTTGTATCTGTCTTGATCTAACAACAATGTTATATTTGTTTATAGGTATGGCTCGAGGCAGAGGTCGTGGAAAATCCTTAGGTAGGAGTAATCCTGCTATTCGTGTAAGCATGCCAACTATTCCCAAGCCCACTATAGTTTCTCCTCAGCAAGGTGGTACCCCAACCAATATTGAAACGTCAACTCAAAGTATCATCCCAACCATCTCTTAGACACCTCCAGCTACATCAAATCAGAGTAACCTAATAGGTTAGGGTTTTTCTACTCAAAGTAACTCAACAGGTCATACCAATACAGTTGCTGAATGTGAATCCAACAATAGCCATACAAGGACCCTTGTCTTTCTAACTTCTGCAGGGTTAGTCCATTCTTTTGATTTTATTCCTAAACTTGTTTCTACTTACTACATTGAACAAATTGAATATATCTGGATAGGATTTCACTATCACATTCCCAACTTCTGGTCCTTTAAGCATAATATTTAATCTAGAGAACATGACCTCTTGTCTATTGAATGTGATAAAAAAATGTTTATTTTTCTATTTTACTACCTGTATATTTTGTTTATACAGGCTGGAACCTTCTCAAATATGCTCTAGTTTCATATCCAAGTCTTTTAAAAGTGATGTTGATCCCAATGGAATCAATTGGAAAGGTGTCTCAACTGATGTAAGAAATTGTTATTTTGGAGAATTCAAGGTATAACTTTTCATCGTAAATGAGTTTAGCAAGTGTATTCACATATATAGATAGGACATTAATATATTACTTTCAAAACTTATTTCAGAAAAAAAATTACAGGGATGTTTCCAATATTGAAAACGAAGTGAAAAGACACTGGATGGTTAAGGCAGCACTGAAATACAGGAATTTCATTTCTAAAATAAAAAAGGAAGGAGTTAGGCCAGGTTATGTACCAGAAAATGTGTGGGAAATATGGATGCAACTTTGGGGAAGTGAAAAGTGTATAAAAAAGTCAGAAATTAATTCGAAAAATCGTCGTGGCGGCCATGAAACTGTTGTTGGAACTCACACAGGCGGCTCTATTTCAATTGGAGAACATCGCAGGAAACTTGTGAGTATATATATTTTACAAACTCTATAACTAACATCTTCTATTGTATGATATATATAACGTGATTTCTTTTGTATAGACTAATGAAAAAGGTCGAGATCCAACACCAATTGAATTACATTTGCATGTTCATACATATGGTCGTGTTGGAAAATCATTTGTTGGTGAGCGTTCTCGAATTGTCCATGTAAGTGTAAAACTTGGAGCTATTTCGGTTCTTTCCTACTGTAGTTTCTGGTGCAATTTTAGTCCTAGTTTAAAGTGTATCTGTTGCTGCTGTTTGGTATAATTCTGGTGATGTTTTGAGACATTTCGATGCAATTTTAGCGTTCTTTTGATGCGATTCTAGTGTTGTTTTTGTGTGACTCTAGTGTAGTTGTTTTTGGTGCAATTATACTTCTATTTTGGAGAGAATCTACTGCTACTATTTTGGTGTAATTCGATTGCTGTTTTGAGGCTTTTCTGGTGCAATTTTAGTGTTGTTTTGGTGTGCTTCTAGTGTTGTTTTACTGTGACTCTAGTGCAGTTGTTTTTGGTGCAACTCTAGTCATGTTTTAGTGAGAATTCGTTGATGCTGTTTCAGTGTAATTCATGTGCTGTTTGAGGCTTTTCTAGTGCAATTTTAATGTTGTTTTGGTGCGATTCTAATGTCATTTTAGTGTGAATCTAGTGCAGTTGTTTTCATGTAATTCTGATGTTGGTTGGGTAATTTTTGAGTGTTTCTGATGCTGTTTGGGTAATAGAAATTAGTTTGTTTTGAAGTTCTGTGTGAGTTCAAGTATGATCTTTATTCTGCAATTTAAACGAGTTCAAAATTGTAGGTCTAAGTTAATTACTACAACTAATAAACAACACTTCATAGACTAGCTAATATAAGTTGCACTGTCCTTCTTTCATTGCATTTTCCTTGCAACAATTATCTACTAATACAATGCACTAGAGTATTATATGCATATGGAAACCAGATAACTGACTATTTAGGGAAATTATTAACTGACTAATCAGGGAAATTATAGTACAAAGGCCAGTGATAGTGGACTGTAATTTATTTTAGTTTAATTAATTATATTGCTTTAATGATGGAATACATATCAATGAGGACAAAGAAGTGGGGCCAGTTGCAAAAAGATTTGTACCAACGTTGGAGTGATGCCTTTTGTTTTATGTTTCATATTATGCAAGGAAAATGCATTGTCAGTTATCTTTCTGCAACAACACAGATCTTTCCTAGGAAAACAAAACACATGTCCGTTAAGCTTAAAAGCTTATGTATCTTTCTGCATTTTCCTTCAAAATTTGTTTTGTTCCCTTTCTTTAATGCTTTCTCATTTTCTCTACTTATTATAGGAAAAATATGAAGAAATATTACGGGAAAACACAGTGTCTCAAACAGATATTGATCAACGTGAAGCATATTACCAAGCTGCGGGGGGAGAAAAGAAAAGAAGAATATACGGTGTTGGATCTGAAGCAAAATATTACTGTGGGCAGAATCTTTGTGGTTCATCATCATTACCACCTCCATTTTCTCAATCAACATCGATAACAAATATGGACGAGTTTGTAAAGCAAATGATGCCTGCACTAACTAGTCATCTTGTTCCTATTATTGTTGGGTAGGTGCAAGCATCGATTACTCCATCGATTGTGACACCCATAGTGCCTCCTGCTACTAATGTGGACAAGATTGATCCCTCAATTTCAAGTGACGATCGTATCCCTTAGTCTCCCACAACTTTAGTTTTTGGTAATGTCATACTTTTTGGAAACTACAAATTGCGTAGTAACGTTTTGATGAATGTAGGTGTATTTAAGAGTACTTGATAGTTTTCTTTGGATATTTTTAACCAAAAATATGTGGTTTTGGAGTTTTCTATTTATATATTATGAATCGTCTATGAGTATTATATTATATGAATGTTTGTTATTTTTAGAGTATTTAGTAATTTTAATTTAATTTATTTCAGCAGTGCATATTTAAAATAACCAAATCAAATAATTTTAGAAGAATAATTTTTAGCAACAAATTTAGCGACTATTTGGTCGTTGCTATGAAAAGAATGTTGGCGACGAATTAGCGACGGATTATTAAACACCTAATATTTGTAACAGAATATGTTGCGACGGATATTTCATTGCAAATTTATCCAAAATGACGAAATGAATTATGAAATTAGCAACAAAACTATATAAATATAATGACGAATCAGTCTGTCGCTAACAAGTGGCAACAAAAATCTTTCGTCACTATCACGTCGCTAAACTTGTGACGGAACTCATTTTTTCGTCTTAGAATTATGAAATTAGCAACAAAATTCTATAAATATAATGACAACTAAGTCTGTCACTAACATATGGCTACGGAAATGTTTCGTCACTATGACGTCGCTACACTTGTGACGGAACTCATTTTTTCATCACTAAGAGCTTACTAACGAGCGTAATAGCAACAATCAATCATCCGTTGCTAATCCGTCACTAATCATGATTAGTGATGGATTGTCATTAGATAGTGACGGATTGTGTCCATCGGTAAACACTATTTTTTTGTAGTAGACCATGTGAGCTATATGGAATCCGGTGTCGTGTAACCCCACACTGAAAGAAGGTGACCTACTTGCCTAAGGTAGAACTAAACGTGTTAGCTTTTAGGTGGATCCACTAGCTAAGTCCTATGTTGGCACATAGTTATGGGATAGGGAAATTGCTTCTAGAAACCTGACCTATTGCATTGGCGGAGGAGCTTCCATCTCATGAGTTTACTTTAGATGACCCCACCTATTGCATTGACGGAAGGGACTTTACCTCATTGTCCATATCCAATCGGTACTAAGCATTATCTCCCAAATTATACATAATTAGTCTTGAATTGTATTTACATGTGTGAAGGAGTGCTCTACCCTTCATTCAATACAACTCATAAAATAGCGCATAGATTCATTTAGGTGAGAACTATGTTTCATCCTTAGAATCATCATTAACATGTGAGTCAACCTTTCACATTATTGTTTATAGTGTTTTCATGAGTAATAGCCTTTCAATCAACACAACAATATTATCATCATCCTAGACAAGTCATACATAATCAAGTGTAAGAGTAAGGGAAGAATGACCTTTCAATCAGTACCTCAATTTACAGAATAGTGATAGGATTTTTACCTTTCAAGTGAATCATAAGTTCACAAACAACTTCCATCAATCATGAACAATCCTTCACAATCTACCCCCTTCTAGGGTCATGAACCAAGTCTCACAATCACACTTAGAAATACTACTTTAAGCATGAATAAAACAAGATTCAATAACTAGATTAACACAAACACAATTCATAGTAATCATCTTGCATAAATACACCCATCACAATTCATGAAATTGGGGTTATGGGGTAGTTCATGGGTTAATGGGGAGTTTTACCATAAAAATCACCATTAAACGTCAAATCATCCCTAATATAAGACAAATAACATAATGAAATCGTTTTTAAGTAGAATCCATGGCTAGAATGAAAACCTTAGTTTTCGATCAATATCCCAAATTTTGAAATTAGAGTTGAAGGGCTTCATGGAGAAAAGTGTTCCATGAATCAAGGTTCCCATACGTTAATTGAAGCTTTGCTCATGAATTGGAGTTGAGAATATTGATTCTTGAGCCCTAATTTTCAAGTTCTTGGTGTTCTTTAATAGAGGAACTTCTAGAGAGAGAAATATTGAGAGGAGGGGGTTTTGGGGAAATAATTAGGTGTTGTGAATTAATGAGTAAGTCTTGTGAATTTTGACTTAAAATCAATATAAATTTTACCCCTAAAAATGCCCAAAACACCCCCACATTAATTGGACTTAAAAAGAAAAGACTCAATTGACCCTTACTTAAAGACCCCGTCCAGGTGTCACTCCCATCTTCATGAGCCGTGGTGAGGACCACTACTCGTGGTCCCTCTCATTAAGATTGGGGCAGTTACTAGAGTTTGGTGGCATCTGGCTCATGAGCCCAAGTCATCTCCATGGGCCCCTTCACGGCTCGTGAAGTGGACCACGCACGTGGTCACGCCTGTGGAAGGTTGAGGCAGTAGCCCCTCCAAGGTGGGACAAGGCTTACATGCCCATGTCATTACCATGAGGGTCTCCATGAGCCATGGTCCCTCCCATGGTCCTTGGGGTAGTAGCCTCGCCACTTGGATCCTTTTGCTCATTTGCTTAAGGCAACTCCACGAGCACCTCCCATTGTCGTGGTCATGACCACAGACCATTGTGATGGTCGTGAAGTTTGAGGCAGTAGCTAGGAAAAGTGGTGGACAAACTTTCATGGCCAAGGCAAGACCACGCCCACCTTCACAAGCCGTGGTGACGACCACGACTCGTGGTCCTTCTCGTGAAGGTTGAGGCAGTAGCTAAAGGCTAGGGGAAGCCTTGGTCTTTGGCTTTGGCCTGGCCCCTTTGGCCTGGCCCCTTTGCCATGGCACTTGCCTCATGGACTTGATTCTTATAACTCTCATTCAAGAAGTTCATCCTCACGTTTAGGCTCTAGTTTAACTTATCATTTTCCGGAGTGTCACAGCTGAGCTTAAGGAATTGAAAGATCAGTTTAAAGACCTTCTAGATAAGGGCTTCATCAGACCTAGTATTTCGCCATGGGGTGCACCAATGTTGTTCGTGAAAAAGAAGGATGGTTCTCTTAGGATGTGCATTGACTATCGCTAGTTGAACAAAGTCACCATCAAGAATAAGTACCCTATCCCAAGGATTGATGACTTGTTAGATCAACTTCAGGGTGCTAGTCATTTTTCAAAAATAGACCTTATATTCAGTTATCATCAGCTCAGAGTCAGAAATACTGACATCCTAAAAATAGCCTTCAGAACTCGGTATGGTTATTACGAATTTGTAGTTATGTCTTTGGGACTAACTAATGCTCCTGCAACTTTCATGGATTTAATGAACAGGGTGTTCAAGCAGTATTTGAAATTGTTTGTTATCATCTTTAATGATGATATTCTCATTTACTCTAGGAATGAGGAAGAACATGCGACTCATTTGAGGGTTGTCCTGCAAACTCTCAAAGATCGCCATTTATTCGCTAAGTTTAGCAAATGTGAGTTTTGGTTGCAATATGTTGCTTTACTTGGTCATATAGTGTCTAGCAACGGGATCTGAGTGCATTCTCAGAAAATAGAGGCAGTGAAACAATGGCCCAGACCCACCTTTCCTACAGATATAAGAAGTTTCTTGGGTTTGGCAGGTTATTACAAGAGATTTGTTCAAGAATTTTCATCCATAGCTTCGCCATTGACTAAGTTGACTCAAAAGAAGGTTAAGTTTCAATGGTAAGATGAGTGTGAGAAGAGCTTCTCTGAACTTAAAACTAGGTTGACTACAACTTCTATTTTGACTCTACCAGTGGATTCAGACGGTTATGTGATATATTGTGACGCATCCAAAGTCGGCCTAGGTTGTGTGTTGATGCAGCGAGGTAAGGTTATAGCTTATGCTTCTAGACATCATAAGGTTCATGAGAATAAAAATCCGACTCATGACCTCGAGCTTCCATTCGTAGTATTTGCCCTAAAGATTTAGAGACATTACTTGTATGGTGTTCACGTAGATGTGTTCACAGACCATAAGAGCCTTCAGTATGTGTTCACCCAGACAGAGTTGAATCTTCGCCAGAGGAGATGGCTTGAATTTCTCAACGACTATGATATGAATGTGTTTTATCATCCTGGTAAGGCCAATGTAGTAGCTGATGTTGTTGGTAGACTATCTAAGGGTAGTATAGCACATGTTGAGGAAGAAAGGAAGGAATTAGCGAAGGAATTTCACAGGCTTACTCGCTTAGGAGTTTGCCCTATGAACATATGAGATGTTAGTGTAACAATTTAGAATGGGTCAGAATCATCATTGGTAGCAGATGTTAAGGAAAATCAGGACTATGATCCTATATTGCTTCAATTGAAGAGTGAAGTTCATCAGCAGAAAGTTGAGTTTTTCTCCCAAGGGGGAGATGATGTACTTCGCTACCAAGGTCGTTTATGTGTTCTTAAGGTGGGTGAGTTGAGACAACAGATCCTTACAGAAGCCCATAACTGCAGGTATTCCACTCATCTAGATGCCACTCAGATGTACCATGATCTGCGGGAAATCTTTTATGGAACGGTATGAAGAGAGACATAGCAGATTTTGTGGCTAAGTGTCTGAATTGCCAACAGGTTAAGGTACAACACCAGAAACCAGAAGTTATGACTCAAGAAATCAACATTCCTACATGGAAATGGGAAGTGATAAACATGGACTTTAGTACAGGTTTACCCTGTACTCGTAGACAAGCATGATTCCATTTGGGTATTAGTAGACAGAGTTACTAAGTTCGCTCACTCCTTGACTGTCAAGACAATAAATTCAGCGGAGGACTACATCAAGCTTTACATTAATGAGATAGTCAGGTTGCATGCGTTTCCTTTTTCTATCATTTTAGATAGAGGTCCTCAGTTCACCTCTCATTTCTGGAAGTCGTTTCAGAAAGGTCTTAGTACTCAGGTAAATCTCAGCATAATATTTTATCCACAGACGGATGGTCAGGCAGAGCGTACCATTTATACCTTAGAGGACATGTTGAGAGCTTGTGTGATTGACTTCTAGGGTAGTTGGGATGATCACCTTCCTCTTATAGAGTTCGCCTACAATACTAGTTACCATTCTAGTATTCAGATGGCCCCTTACGAGGCATTATACGGTCGTAGATGTAGATATACAGTTGGTTAGTTTGAAGTAGGTGAAGCAGCATTGATTGGGCCAGATTTGGTGCATTATGTTATGGAAAAATTACAACTCATTAATGATAGACTTAAGACAGCCCAGAGTCGCCAGAAGTCCTATGCAGATGTAAGGAGAAGGGACTTGGAGTTCCAAATTGACGATTGGGTTTTCCTGAAAGTGTCACCTATGAAGGGGATGATGAGGTTTGGCAAGAAATGGAAACTCAGTCCTAGATATGTAAGCCCTTACAAGATCTTGAAAAGGGTTGGTAAAGTGGATTATGAGTTAGTGTTGAAAGAAGAACTAGCAGCAGTCCATCTAATCTTTAACATTTCCTTGTTGAAAAAGTGTGTAGGTGATCGAGCATCTATAGTACCATTAGAGAGTGTGGATGTGAAGGATAGTATCACTTATGAGGAGGTGCCGGTTGAAATCCTTGATCATCAAGTTCGTAGGTTGAGGAATAAATAAGTCGCTTCAGTTAAGGTTTTGTGAAGGAGTCAGTCTGTAGAGGGAGCTACTTGGGAAGCAGAAGCAGCCATGAAGGCCAAGTATCCTCATCTCTTTCCTTCTGATTCCATTCCAGCTTGAGGTAATAGTTCCTCTCTAGTTTCTCAGTTTACTCTTGCATGAATTCAGTCTTAGTATCATGTTCCTTCAGTTATACTTGCATTTTCAGTGTATTTGCATGATTTTGGAACATTAGTTCAGTCAAATTTCAGTTTCCAGTACCTAGTGGTAGGGTTTGTAGCTCCTTCCCTCCATTCTCATCTAGTTTAGACTTCATTCGAGGACGAATGTTCCCATGGGGGAGATAATGTAACACCCCGTATCCGAAAATAGACCAAGCTGCAAATTCTTCAGAAGTTGCAAGTGCCACCAACGAGGACACTTACGGACCGTAGGTTGGACCATGAACCGTCGGTGGGGTCCGTGGTTGGCAACCTGCGCCCTCCTCAGAAAATCTCAGAAAACCCCGACCCACGGCCAGGACCTACGGACCGTAGGTGGGACCACGTCCGTAGTCCAGGTTCGTGGATCACTGTCTGCAAGTTCCATCCTCTGAAGCCAGTCGACGCCTGCCAGGATAAACCGTCGGTCTATCCACGGTCCGTCAGTCCCCCTGACAGCTTTTAAATTACGATTGTTTTGGTCTTTTCCCCTATTGGACACCTACATCGTTCAACCCCTAAACTACGTTGTTTCAGTCAGTTTTAGCCTAGTCACTAAATCAGAACTTACCTTAAGTGATTCATTCAGCAAAAAATGATTAAACTAGAGCAAAAAGGGAAGAAATAGTCGACCAAACCCTCTTTAAGAACGCAACAAGTTTTCGTCAGTTCCATCCTTGAAATCAAAAGATTTCTCTGTGAAATTCGTCACCAGGTATGTGGGATGTCACTACTGGGTTCCTTTCACCCAGTAGGTCACTAGATTTCCGTCAGACTCTTGATTCACTTCATATTATCTCGACCTAGGGTTGCTTGAACTTTACAGAATTGATGTGATTTAGCTATTAGATTAATCGTAATCAGACTATTACATTTTCGTAACTATGTTGCTTAATTCTTGCATGAAATTAGAACCCTAGTGGTGTAGATTCATTTAGTCTATCAATTATACTTGCTAGGATAGTTTATACAGATATACAGGCCTCATATTTCAAATGTTTCATTTCTAGTTAGCATGTCAGAACATCGAGCTATTCAGAACTTCAATATTTCAGTCATAAATGTTGATTATACACATTCTAATTGGGAGTAGGCTTAGACCGAGTGGACTAGGGTTCAGCGTACCCATATAGTCCCAGAACTACGTACCCCATATGTTTATAAGTCCCCTCTGTGGGCATTACATTAGTGATCACGCCAGACATCCATCTATACCCTTGGCAAGGATATTGGGTCCTCTCGATGGGGCGTATACATCAGACTCCACGTTTAGCTCACGTGGTTTTATGTCGTTATTAGTAGCTCCCACAGTCAAACTCTAGTGCACTTGACCAAGTTCGAGTTATAGTTTAGTATCAGTTTCAACATGTTATGTACTTGGTCATTACATTCAGTTTAGTTCAGATTCAATATCTTTCCAGTATATTCATCATGCTCAGATTTTATTGTTGCTCCATATTCTTTACTTCAGTTATATTATTGTTCAACTTTATTCTATCATGCATGCTCAGTACATTCCAAGTAATGATGCATAATCTGCGCTACATCCTTTCATGATGTAGGTTCAGGTACTCAGCATCCAGATCATACATAAAACGACTCTCAATCTCCAGTTCAACAACTTTAGTGGTGAGTCCTCATTCTTCGAGGATGATAGACATGTATCCTATTTTTGTCATTCATTTTGGCTTTAGTTTTTACTAGAATTTGCTGGGGGAATGTCCTAGCATCTCTAGTTAGTTAGCTTTTGAGTTATGCTTCAGTGCTATAAACTCTTTTCCAGTATTTATCTATTCAGACTTAGATTGGGTATTCCCTATCATTTAGTTTATCTCATGTTTTAAGCTTTTGCACATTATTTATTTTAAGTATGCTTATGATATGCCAACACAGGGTTAGCTTAGGGCCACTCGTGATTCTAGTTCCCGTGTTTACGTCAAGGGGGTAGCCTCGGGGCGTGACAGAAGTGAAAGAGAAACAAGACCAAGACCCTATTTTTCTAGATCAATTGAAGGCAAATGTTCATAAGCAGAAAGTGATGGCTTTTTAACAAAGGAGAGATGGTGTATTGAGTTATTAAGGTAGATTTTGTGTACCAAAGGTGGATGAACTCCAAGAGAGACTCATGGAGGAAGATCATAGCTCCAGATATTCTATTCATCCTGGTTCCACAAAGATGTATCGTGACTTGAGAGAAGTATATTGGTGGAATAGTATGAAGAGGGGTATTGCAGAGTTCGTTGCTAAGTGCCCAAATTGCCAACAAGTCAAGGTAGAGCACCATATGCCCGGTGGTGGTATGGCTCAGACAATAGAACTTCCAGAATGGAAATGGGAGATGATCAATATGATTTTATTACTGGTTTACCGTGGTCTCGCAGGAAAAATAATTTGATTAGGTGATTGTAGATCGGTTGACTAAATTAGCCCATTTTTTACCGATCATGACCACCTTTTCAGCAGAAGATTATGTCAAGTTATATATTCAAGAGGTAGTCAGACTTCATGGAGTTCTGGTGTCCATTATTTAAGATAGAGATGCGGAATTCACCGCACAATTTTGAAAGTCTTTCCAGAAGGGTTTGGGTTAGAAGGTGAACCTTAGTACTGCTTTTCATCCTCAGACTGATGGTCAAGCAAAACGTATGATTCAGACCTTAGAGGATATGTTGAGGGTGTGTATGATCGATTTCAAGGGTAGTTGGGATGATTATTTACCTTTAATAAAGTTTTCTTACAATAACAGTTATCACTCTAGGATCCAAATGGCTCCCTTTGAGGATCTTTATGGGAGAAGATATAGATCTCATATTGAATTCTTTGAGTTTGGTGAGGCTGGGTTGATAGGATCAGACTTGGTTCATCAAGCTATGGAGAAAGTGAAGACTATTCAAGAAAGGATGAAAATAGCACAGAGTCGACAGAAATCCTATACTAATGTTAGGAGAAGAGACTTAGAGTTTGAGGTGGATGATTGGGTGAATTTCAAGGTTTCACCCATGAAAGGTGTAATGATGTTTGGTAAGAAGGGGAAACTCAGTCCCCGGTATAAATGTCCTTAGAGGATATCCAAGAGGATTGGTAATGTAGCCTATGAATTGGAGCTACCGTCAGAGTTAGCAGCAGTATATCCGGTGTTTCACATTTCAATGTTGAAGAAATGTATGGTCGATCCTTCACTTATTATACCTACTTAAAATATTGGTATTAAGGATAGCCTATCTTATGGGGAGGTACTCGTTCAGATTCTAGATCATCAGGTTTGCAAGTTGAGAACCAAGGAGGTAGCATTAGATAAGGTCTTATGGAGGAATCAGTTTGATAAGGAAGCTACTTGAGAGGTTGAGGAGGATATGAAGAAGAGATACCCACATCTCTTTTCTTCCAGAGAAACTTCAGACCAAAGTAATGATTTTTGTAAAGCACTTTTTTAATTGATATGTTGTGTTGTGTTAATTTGCATGTTGGGTGTTTGAGTTGGGTGTTAGATGTTGTCACGCTTAGTCTACTTAGAGTAATCTCATTCGAGGATGAATGTTCCCAAGGGGAAGATATTGTAACATTCCGTCTTACAAAGAGCTAAAAATAGAAAGAACTAATTTTGAAAGAGCCAATTTGAGTTCTGTTCAAGTTAAGCTTAAGTTGTGAGTTTTCGGTCAACTTCAAACGACCATAACTTTCAGTACATGATGAGTTAGGTGGCCCATAAGATATCAAATGAAAGGTCTTGGAATCCTCTTTCTAATGCTACTGAGTTTGCTAAGCTTCGAGTTCGGCTGACGGAGATATGCCCGTTTGAAGTTAACTTGTCCAGACAAGGAAAGTTACCCAAATTAATGAGGGGTAATTTGGTCTTTTCCTTTCCCCATCAGCTTTAAACGTTTTTTAGTAATATTTTGGGGTAAAATCAGATTTGGGTCAGTTTTACAATCTGAAAATACGCTTAGGGTTTTGAAAAGAGTTCAAGAAGAGGAAAAGAGGAGAAAAAGGAAGAACGATTAAGATTTCTTGTGAATCAAGGAATTGTTTCGCCAAATCGAGGTATGTAAGTTCTCATTGTGTTGGTATCATTCACACACACTCCAATCATCAGTTTCTTTTGTGAATGTATTCATAAATATTTAGAAAGTTAATGTTCTTGATGAGTGTTCTTGAAGTATTGCTTTCATTCTTGAATTAGGATGGGTTTGATGAGTTCTTGAGATAATTGTATTGAGTTTGAGAGTTTTTTTTGAGTAGATTCTCGTGTACTTGTATTGGGTAATTGAATCTAAGGAAAATTTGAGGAAAACAATTGATTCTAGACTAATTAGGGTCAGAAAATGAGAAGAAACTTTCGTTAGAATATTCTGGAGAAAGAGTGGCGTGGCGTGGTGCGCCCAGATGCGCCAGAGGTTCTGGAATGGTGCGCCAGCAGTGCACCAAATGGGGTCTATGAAATTCAGGGGCTGGCGCCTCACGCCAGCAGTGCGCCAGAGTAGCATGCCCCCATCTTTTTTCCATCATTTGCTCCGTTTGAGTCCTCTTAAAGTGTACCTTCACTCCCTATTGATTCTAACTACTCTAAACTACATTTAAACATCGAGAGATCATTCATAACATGAATCATAATCCTTGAAATCATCATTCAAATTCAAGGTAGAGTTAAGAGTAAAGTCTTGAGAGTTCTTTCGAGTCATTTTGAGAAGTCTTTTACAATTTTTACAAACTAGTTTTAAGGCTTGAGTACTTGAGTTTAAGGATGAGGAGAGTTGAGTTTAATTTTCAAAATTAATATATGGGAACTAAGTATTCCCAAGAGTAAATGTTTTTACATTTAAAATGAAGGGAAACACCGATTTCCAAAGGAGTTCATGAGGAGTTTTGAGTACTATCTCTTTTAGGAGAAAATCTTTTGAGTAATAATCTCAAAGTTAAGGATGAGGAAATGTTTTTAAACATATGAGCTAAGTTATATTTTAGGAGTAGTATTGAGCACCGATATGGGGACGAATTCAGATAACTCAAAGTCCTCATAAACCATGTAGCCAATGTGAGTAGAAAGGGTCATACTTTTTAGATGATTCCTTATTGGTTTTAAGCATAGCTTAGTGGATCCACTTAGTTAAGGAGTTCTATACCCTGAAAAGGTATAGAACAATTTTGGCAGCGTGGGTGAGACGTTATATCATCACATAGCTCATGGTAATGGTTGTCGGTTAGAGAATCTCCCAAATAGAGTTATTTTGTATCTTTACATACAAACTAAGTTATTATTGTATTTTTAAATACATTGAGTTGTTATCTAATTTTTTAAATGCTCTATATAAACTACACTTTTATGGTTGTTTTATACCACATTGAGTTGAGTATCGATGAGTTGAGTTTGAGTTGAGTAGAGTCGAGGTGAGTATGTTTAGTTTTTATTAGTTCAAGCTTGTAGGTTATGTTCAGTGTTCGCCTTACATGCTCGTACATTCCATGTACTGATGCCATTTGGCCTGCATATTTAATGATACTGATACAGGTAACTAGGATCATCAACTTGCTCTTCGTTGATCCAGTCGAGTTCCATAATTGTTTGGTGAGCCTCTTTGCTTCTGAAGGACTCCCATTTACTTTTCAGTTTAGTTAGGATGTCGTGGGTCTTGTCCCGACTTCCATCATAGTTGTTAGAGGCTTCATAGATAAAAAGACAGTAGTAGTTCATGAGTCTTTTTCATTTCAGTTGATAATGTTCTAGACTTGAGTTTTCCTTAGGGCGTGTTTGAATGTTTCTTTAAACTATTCTAAGTTTATCTATTTGAGATATTGACTTAAATCTTTTCATTGAGGTTTATTTGTTGTTGAGTAAGTCTTCCACTGAGAGTTGAGCAAGGCCAAGGATTCTTTTAGGGCCAGCAATGGTTCTCGAGTGCCGGACATGTCCAGGGTGTAAGCTCGGGGCATGACATGCCCTTAAATTACAGTTGACGTGAAGCTCCAGATGTAGGCCCACACGAGCCGTCAAGGAATTCACGAGCCGTAGTGGCAGTCGTGGTCCTTGACCAATGGCTTGGGGAAAAGCTCATTGTTGCCTTGCCCCTTCACACTCTCCTTGACAAGTTGTTTGGCTCTTCATGAGCCGTCTAGGGGCTCGTGGGAGGAGGCTGCCTTGGGGAGCACACTGCCTACTCCTTCATAGGCACCACCGCGATCTGTGATGCCCTTTACGAGGCGTCTAAGGGCTCATGGGAGGAGAGCCCATCTTGGCTATCCACTAGAGGGCTTCACGAGCACCACTACGAGCTATTGTTCCCTTAACGGTTTGTGAGGGGCTCCATGAAGGGTGCCTTGGCTCAGTGGAGGGCTGGTGACCTCCCACTTAACTCTCTTTTCTAGGTTTTTTGATTCTGGGGTGTTACAGTGTTAACCCATGAATATTTTGGTTATATGACTTTCAGATGATATTTTTAGAATAACCTTTATGGAACCCTCCGTAGGGAGTCAGGGGAGCAGTATGTATACTCTCATAATTTTGAGTATTTAGGGGTTAATTCACAAGAATTAGACAATTTTCTTAGGTTTTCGTGTGTTAGCCATGAATATTTTTCTAATATGGCTTCCGAATGATTTCTTTACGAAACCCTTTGTAGGGAGTTAGAGGAGCAGTACATATAATCTCATAATTTTCAAAGTCCATTTTTGGCATTTAGGGGCTAATTTATAGGAATTAAGCGATTTGCTCAAAATTTTGTGTGTTACACAATGAATATTTTGGTGATATGGCTTTCGAAAGATTTTTTTGCAAAACCATCAAGAAACTCTCCATAGGGAGTTAGGGGAAGTATGTATAGTCTTATATATTTTAAATCCATTTTGAACATTTAAGAGAGCAATTACAAAAATTAGGCGATTTTCTTAGTTTTTTTGTGAGTTAGCCCATAAATATTTTGGTGATATGTCTTCTGGAAGATTTCTATACGAAACCCTCTATATAGAGTTGGAGGAGTAGTACGTACAGTCTAATATTTTTTTAGAGTCAATTTTGGGCATTTAACGACTAATGTAGAGGAAATAAGCAATTTGATCAATTTTTCGTGTGTTAGACCATGAATATTTTGGTGAGATAACGTGTAGACAATTACTTTGCAATACCTTTATGGAACTCTCCATAGGGAGTTGGGGGAGCAGTACGTACAGTCTCACATTTTTAAATCCATTTTGGACATTTAGGAGGCCAAGTACAGGAATAAGATAATTTTTTTTGTTTTTCGTGTGTGGTAGGCCATAAATATTTTGGATATATGGCTTCCGATTTCTTTGTGATACCTTTACAAAACCCTCTGTAGGGAGTTGGGGGAGCAGTACGTACAATCTCACAATTTTTAAAGTCCATTTTTGGCATTCAGTGGCTAATTGAAAAGAATTAGGTGATTTTCTCAGTTTTTCAAATGTATTAGCCCATGAATATTTTGGTGATATTGCTTTTGAACAATTTCTTTGTGAAACCTTTACGCAACTCTTTGTAGGGTTTTGAGGGAGCAATATGTACTGTCTCACAATTTTTAGAATCTATTTTGGACATTTAGTGGCTAATTTAAATGAATTATGTGATTTTCTTAGTTTTTTGGTGTGTGTTAGCCCGAGAATATTTCTTTCTTATAAAAACAGGCTTGATACCAACTGTTTAAACGAGTCAAAATACTATATTTAACTATTCAAATTAGGCATGTTCAGTTGAACCAGGACTTAGATCGAATGTCTAAATGGAATATTTTGACAAGTTTAACAAGTTAATTATGTATTAAGCCGAAAAAGAACTTCTATATAACTGATAAAGCAATGAAAGAAAGCATGGTACCAAATAAAGTCTTACACCACATGTCCAAATAAGTGCATCAATCCCGATATTTTAATTCCAGACAATAATGAAAAATTGATTTTAGTAATTTAAGAGAAATCGAAGTTAGAATATCAACTTGAAGGTAAAACTTTTACACAATCCTCCGTAGGGAGTTGGGAAAGTAACACGTACATCATCATAGTTTTTAGAGTCCATTTTGGGCATTTGGGGCCAATTAAAAGGAACTAGCCAATTTTATCAATTTTCCGTGTAACGGCAATGAATATTTTGGTGATATGGCTTCCAGATGATTTCTTTACGAAAACTTTACAGAATCCTTTCTAGGGAGTTAGGGGAGTAGTACGTAATGTCTATCAAGTTTTAGAGTCTGTTTTGGCCATTTAGACGCCAATTTATAGGAATTAGGTGGTTTTCTCAATTCTTCATGTGTGATAATCATGAATACTTTGGTGATATGACTTCCGAACTATTTCCTTGAGAAACTTTTATGGAACTCTAGGAAGTTGTGGGAACAGTAGGTATAGTCTCACAATTCTTAGAGTCCATTTTGGGCATTTAGGGGAAAATTTACAGGAATTAGGTGATTTTTTCAATTTTTCGTGGGTGTTATTGGATGAATATTTTTGTGATATGGCTTTCGGATAATTTATTATTAAAACTTTGTGTAACCCTCCATAGGGATTTGGGAGAGCATACGTACAGTCTCACAATTTTTAGGGTTCATCTTGCGCATTAATGGGCCAATTTACATGAATTAGGAGTTTTTCTTAATTTTTCGTGTGTGTTAGCCCATGACTATTTTGGTGATATGGCTTCTGGACGATATCTTTGTGAAACCTTTACTGAACCCTCCTCTGGGAGTAGGGGGAGTAGTACGTACAGTCTCATAACTTTTAGAGTCCATTTTTGGAATTCAGTGGCAAATTTAGCGGAATTAGATGATTTTCTCAGTTTTTCATATGTATTAGCCCGTGAATATTTTAGTGATATGGCTTCCAGAAGATTTCTCTATGAAACCTTTACGAAATACTTTGTAGGGAGTTGGGTGAGCAGTACGTATAGTCTCACAATTTTTGGAGTCTATTTTGGTCATTTAGGGTCTAATTTATAGGATCTAGGTGATTTTTTCAATTTTTCGTGTGTTAGCCCATGAATATTTTAATGATATGGATTTCGAGTGATTTCTTTGTGAAACCTTTATGGAACCCTTCGTAAGGAGTTGGGGGAGTACTATGTATAGTATCATAATTTTTAGAGTCCATTTTGGTCATTTAGGGGCCAATTTATAGGAATTAGGCAATTTTCTCATATTTTTTCGTGGTTTTTAGTTAACCCATGAATATTTTGTCATTAAATAACAAGCTTGATACCAACTTTTAAAAAAAGTCAGAATATTCTATTTAGATATTCAAATTAGGCTTGTTCAATTTAAACATGACTTAGATCGAATGTCTAAATGTATTATTTTGACAGGTTTAACAAGTTAATTATGTATTAAGCCGAAAAAGAAATTTTATATATTTGATAAAGTGTAACACCTCGAATTAGAGAAAGGCTAGAAAGGGGTTTAAAAGTGCAAGTCAAGAACCCAAAAGTGGACCACCCGTAAAGTCTCACGTGAGAGGCATTTCAGCAGTTTTAAGTCAGGTTCATTTCAGACTCTTTCTAATTATTTTAACTCAATATTATGTCATTTTACCTTCTGCCCTAGGCCCTATATAAACACCTTTACCCCAAAAATCACCCAATTCAATTCATTCTCTTAAAATTCCAAAAGTCGATCAAGTCATCCTCTCAAATATTTATCTCTCTAACGAAGAAGAAGAAGAAGAAGACTAGGGTTTAAAGATCAATTCTTTAAATCCTCCATTAATTGCAATCTTTTGGCATCAAGGTATGATAGTTTTCACCTATGGAGCTCTTTCCTCCATAGGGTTCCTAAATTCTCTAATTTTGTAAAGCTAGATTCCCCAGTCAAATTAGGGTTTTAACTCAATTGCCATTGGTTCCTTTCAATTATGATCCAATTGATTGTTTTGTGTTTTCTTATGCATGATTTGAAGTAATTGCATTCTTTTAAGTTGAATTCTCATGAACCCATGCTTAACCCATGTTTTCTAGATTATGATTATTAAAGGTGGGTTTTGAACTATGAAAGATGTTCTTATGAAAATTGATGAAAATGATTTCAGGTTGCTTTGAGAGCTAAGCATCAATGTTGTTGTTGTGAAAGGATTTCTCACATACTACTCAATACATGAATGTAAAAGGGTTTTCTCACATAAAGGAATCTTAGAGTTGAAAGGTTTTCTCAACTAAACTTTGAATAAATAACTAGGAGCTATTCTAATGAACTTTATCTTGGATTGGCTATTTGATGTGCCCTTCCATGGATGATAAGACAAAAGGTGATTACCCATGTCCCATAATGATAACACAAGAGGCGATTACCCATGTCCCTTAAATATAAGATGAATACGATTGATGACCATTCTGAAGGAAATATGCTCACCGAGTGGACAAGTGGTGATTACTCGTGTCCCATAACTATGTGCGACCATAGGTTTTTCTTAGATAGACATTAGCTAGTGGATCCACTTAAGCTAGAAGTTATGGTTCTTACCTTGGCAAGGACATCGTTTTTTGGTGTGGGATAGACACCAGATTCCATGTTATAGCTCACATGGTCTCTATGTCGGTTAAGTCTAACTCCCACAATAATGATGAACTAAGGTTACTTTTTGAAGTATCTCACAAGTGTTCAAAAATGATTTTACTTGCATTTGACCATAATCATGATTATTCTTCCAACCTCTTATCTTATGTTTTAACTTGATCTTTACATGTCATGAAAAGTTCCTTTTTAGCATGATTTTATAACGCTTATGCATTGCTATCATACTTGGGTACATTCTTTGTACTAACGCATACTCTTCCCTACATGGTTTCCCAAATATTGGGTCTGACGTTCCGATTCCACATCTTTGCAGCTAGAGATCACTTTAATAGTGTTGAGAGGTGGTGAGTCATCATGTTCTGAGGACCAAACCTTTTATTGCTTATCGTCTTTACTTTTCAGATATTGTATGTGATGCATGGGTTATGTCTCAATCACTCTTGATTTAATAGATGTCTTTGAGACTATGTTAGACTTTCGCTCCGTTCTTGACAAACTCTTTATGACATAAACTTTATTTTAAACTCTTAAACTCTATTATCTTGTATGATGTATGCTAAGTGGATTGTGTAGGGCCTTTCGAGGTCCTATGCGTCATGTCACATCTAGGGGGTAATTTGTGTCGTGACATAAAGCAATTAGGGTTGTTTATCGGATGGATCGGGGGGATAATTTTTCTTAACGGTTTGGCTTATCAGATATTAGTTTTTAGATTTATTAATCCGCTAGCCAATCTATAAGATATTGGTTTGTTCGGTCACAGAGTAGCAATTATCAGATGGTTATTAGGTGGTGTACTGGTTAACCTCTAATTTCTATGGTATCTTTTTTTCGATGAACGCACCTTACAAAAAGGATGACTTTTAAACTGTAACAAGATAAAAACAGATAAATCGATCCAAAAATTCAACTGGTTGTCACATTTTCATTGTCCATTTGAAGCATCTTTGTCAATGACTCGATAAATTATTGCATACTTTTCATGTACATATCCTCAGTGCTTTTCTAGGTTTTCTGACTTGCGCTCTATTCTTTAAAGCAAAATAGATAGTTATAGAAAAGTAAATAGCTTTTCATGGCTTTACGACTTTTGCCTTTAGGAGTCAGGACTAAGAAAATAAAAATATATAATTATTTTTATATATTATGGTAAAATATTAAATGAGTCTAATATACCTAGAATAAAAATGTAAGAATGGTAATTCTTAACGGGTTTATGATTTACCCAATAAGGAAATTGAATAATCCGTCCCCACACCCATAAGCCATTAATTATAAAATTTTAATTTGTTCCCCGACCATTTATTTGATAACCCAATACCAATAATCCATAAGCCAATTTTGTGGTTGGCTTATCGGTTACGGTTCGGTTTTGAACACCCCTAAACGCAATGAAAGAAAGCATGATACCAAACAAATTCTTACACCACATGTCCAAATAAGTGCATAATCCAAATATTATAATTCCCACACAATAATAAAAAATTGATATTAGTAATTTAAGAGAAACCTAAATTAGAATATTAACTTGAAGGTACAAACTTTATACTTTTCAAAAGGAGATTATTTACATGAATGTAGATGTTTTAGGCAAAAAATATGATGAAAAGATATGCATGCACCTAATATTGAAAATAAAAAGAAACTCAAGTAAGATATTATAAATCCCTATATTATAATTTCCACACAATAATCCAGTATAACTTGTTTGCAAACCAAATGATCCCTAGGTTTTTTAGCTCAATTTCAAACAAGGAATTGAAAATGTGGTCGAACACCGGTGAAAAATAAAAAGAAAGCTTATCTATAATCTGCATTTCTACAAGGTAGAGTTTCTCGAATTGTGAAATTCCTACCTCTGTGTTCCCAAGACCTTGTCAAGTAACTTAGTGCAACATGGAAAACTTCGTTGAGAGGAATCAGCAAAGAAAAGAAAAATGGGTCAACAACACCAACATGTGTATTTGACAGATTGTCCTCGGGCTGAAGAGTATCCACATGAGTTCGTTGAGATGTTTACACAAGCCTGTGGTTCTCTTTTATATTCTGTCGAGAGATCTGATTGCTCCACTTAAGTAGAACGAAAAGAAGGAATTGGAAAAGAAAGGGTCCTCAACCTCTACAATCGAATATCAAAAACACAAAGCTTTTTATCTACAAAACAAGTTGCAACCTTGTTGCCATCCTCCAACAGACTTCAAAAATATTGTCATCTCCATTGTAAGTTTTTACAATTTTGGGGTCCTTCACTAACCATAATTCATGCATTTATCCAATGCACCACATGCCATGTATTCACCGTTCGGACTAAATATAACAGAGTAAACGGCTCCCCTTAATTCAAAATGGAAGAGAACATACTCAGTAAAAAACAAAAACATTCCACAAGAACGATATAGTTAATTTATTCTCACTCCCCTCCCCTTACATGTCACGCCCCGAAATAGGGGCGTAACTAGCACTCGATACCCTAATACATCGAGTTACCCATTGAAACATACTAACTAAACCAAACTTGTGAGGCAAAAATATTGGGCAGCACAACCTCTAAAAAGTGAAGCCTGGATCTAGAGGTCAAGACCTGAAAGAGAATTACCATACAAACAATGATACACAAACCAAAAAAAATAAAGATGTACTATCTAGCTGACGAGGCCGCAACTGAAAACATACCTACTTACACAAAAAAGAAAACCCAGAATATTGTGTCCACAATAGCCTCTATGAGTGACATAAGCACTGTCGGGACAAGGCCCCGACTATACCCAAACTGTACAACAAAAGTAAACATCCTCTGATAGCCCCAGGATAAGATGGAGCTTACCAACTCACAGTTGAACCTGAATCCTAGCGGGTGGGTCGATTAGAGTCCCTGCCTGTACCTGCTCGCACAAAACAAAAAGCAGCGTCACCAGGCAAAGGGACGTCAGTACGAATAAAAATGAACTGGTATGTAAAGCGAAAAGTAAATTCGTAAACATTTACTGTAAAAGGGCAATAGAGATACCACCTGAACACAAACCCAAATAATCTCCATGGCTGACCTTTAGCCCCCCCTACTACTTAAATATGCATGGTATGCTCGTATAATCGTATGTCGTGAATACATACATATATATATATAGATGCAAATGCATGACATACCCAA